>SNQJ01S0221538.1:23681-34578 GCA_010110895.2 Picea sitchensis
GTCTATCGACTGCCACTGGTTCCAATCTCAGAATTTTGGGGGCATTCTGTTATCCACAATTTTGGTCATCATGATGATGTATTGATGATGGTGTATTTCAGGCTCTTCATTAGAATTTTTTCCTGAGAAAAGTTACCTTCATCTCTTTCCAGAAATCACATTTTTAAGGGTTGTTTGCAGGCTGATAGTATATTTGCCTGTGAGAATGCATGATTCTCGCAGGCTGCCTTAAGCCAGGGTGCAAGAAGTTCGCATTGTGTTGTATTGCTAGGGTGCGAACTCTTTGTAAAGAAGGGAAAAAGATAAATTCTCGAAACTTCTAGAAGGGAATCCTCTAGAAGGATGAGATGGCATTCAAATGGTTACCTAAGTACTGGATTCCCTGATATTTTGGGATCATTCTTATCCAAGTAACTAATCCATTCTCTCCTATATATTGAGGGAATTATCATAGAAAATGTTAGAAGCAAACAAGCAAGAGATTCATTGGAGAATTAGTGAAAAGGATTGTGTGAAGGACCGATGCTACAATAGCTAAGAACTCCAAAAAATTTATCAAAGGTGGTTGATCTTCTTCATACAAGTGAGAAAGTGTGTGTGTCAGAGTCAAGAGCCATCGAAAGGAAGTTTGCAACATGAAGTCTCAGGTTGTAATCTTTACTTTCTATCAATATGATACAGAAATATGTCCCTTTCCCATAAAGCTAATTCCACTTTATTGTATAACTCCTTGATCATATATATAGATTGACTGTTGAATAGATTGTGCTTTCTTCACTTTGGTTGGTTTGTGTTGCCTTGGTCTTGACTACACAAGAGAATTGGAGCGAAGAAGGAACAACAAAGACCATAGGAAGCGATCATAAGGTATGTCCTTTGTTCTTTCCTTCTAGTACATTCAATAGTCGAAATCTAGGGAAAGAGTATTATTCTGTCTTGCTTTGTTCTAGATCCAGGTGGATCTAGGGAGATCGGTTTGTGTCCGCACTTACGGATTTATCCAATAACACTTTCTCTTATATTGTCCAGACTATACCCACATTAGATCTTAATTTCAAAGTATTTTTTAGAGTACCAACCTTCCTAACCTTTTAACTCAACAAAACTATGGTAATCTTGGAAAGCTTCTCTTAATGCTTTTCGAGCAAAATTCTAAATAATTGCAAGTAATCATGTACCCTCTTAAGGTCTCATAAATCAATTCTGTCTTAGTGGGCATTCATCATCATCAACAACAACACACACACACACACACACACACACACATATATATCCTTTTTGGGAATTTAGAAAATATCTCAAATTCTATTAGGAAAGATATTTTCAAATGATTTCAAAGATTTTATAAAAGGTTTCCTCATTGCTAAATTCGTCATTTTACTAAGAAAAAAAAGATGTCAATATGTTGTCAACAATGTTATAAGCCTTCATATCTTTTTTGTGATTGTAAGACTACACCCTACTATACACATGTAAAATTATAACCAACACAATAATATTATAAATATGCTATGTCGAGCCACCAAGCAAGAACACAAGAAAATAATATAAGAGTATTTGATAAGTTATATGAACAAGAAAATAATATAAGAGTGGTTGATAGGCTATATTGTATCAAATTCCATAAGTAGAGGTATATCTTATTAGTCCTTGTTGAGAGCACTGCAGGGAAACTATAGCGATGAGTCGACAGTTTGATTTGTATTAGTTTTCCTTTGACTTTTCGATATTTCTATTTTAACCAACGTTTTTTATTATAATTTCGATTTTCTTAATTAATTGAAATCTATAATCTTATTTTTCTCCATTGGATATGGATTTTAAGGTGTTATTGTCAGGTAGACAGTGTATTAATCATAATTGGGATGAGTAAGTATTATTTTATTATTATTTTTTATATATATTTGGGAATATGACAGGCATCATCATTTGATATCTAACATCTGAACAAATACTGACTCCTTTACATTGCAGTCAATGTATGGCACTGAAGAGGTTGCGGGTTGTAGTCGATGCCTTTTCTTTTGAGCAATGTGACAACCTACATGCCAGGCTCCATATGCAATGTCACAACCTACATGCCATGCTTTAGCTATTAGAGATGAGCAATGAGAGATAAATGATCAAGTGAGGAAAAATATTGATAAATGGCCATACCTTCAGGGTCTTGAACATCCATGGGTAGTGAATCTAGAATGGTATTCCATTGAACAATCCTACTGCCAATGGATGCATTACATTCTCAGGAAGGAGACAGTTATCCACATTGATCACAAGCCTCTACAGTTCATGCAAACTCAAGGAAAATTGCAAAATGAGCACTTTCAAAAGTAGTACACATACTTGCAGCAATTTCATCTCAACATCAAATATAATACCAAGAGCACCAATCTTGTCATTGAATTTCTTGTTCGACCTCTAGTTGTAGCATTAACCATGATGATCCACTCTTGCAGACATGGGGCCTCCGGGTGGCCCCAACTCTATGAGAGGGATCTTGACTTCGCTACCACTTACTAGATGTTAGGTGCAGACACACTCATCATTGAAGTTTATCTTTAGGACACACTGTTATTCCATCTGGGCCATGTGAAGAGAGAGGGAGAAGTTAATTTGTGAAGATCACTATAGTCGGACGACAAGACACATTGTTGTGGAAAAGACAACTACAGTGCTACACAAGTATTTTTGTTAGTCAAAACTTGGATAAGAAATCAACAAGTACATCTGATCCTGCATTTTCTATGCTATTTCCAAACCAACCATTAAAAAGCAAGGCCTATACACCCCTCTTCCTACTCTCTATAGTCCTTGGAAATCCATCTCGATGAACTACATGTCTGGGATTCCTTCAACCAAGCAGGGAAATGACTGTGTTTTTGTGGTGGTTGATCAATTTTCTAAGATGGCCATTCTGACAGCCTGCAAGAAGAGTATAAAAGAGGAGGCCACAACCAAGCTCTTCCTTGAATGAGTATGGGTACAATTTGGGATATTGCATACCATATTATATTGGGACAATAGGTTCCTAAGAACATTTTGGTTGAGCCTCTAGTCACTGTTGGACAACAAGCTTGCAAAATCCACTACATTCCACCCCCAAGATTATGGCCAAACGAAGTTAGTCAATAGGATGATCATGCATATCTTTCACATGTACAACTCCAAGCATCCGTGCACATGAGATGAGAATCTCCTCTATGTTTAGCACAACTGCAATAGATATTTCCATAGCTTGACCTACCACAACACCTTTTAGGTGGGGTTGGGATTTCAACCATTGGGTCCCATTGACGTTGCAGTGCCCCTTGTGACCACACAAGAAGAATATTCCCAAGTTCAGTCTGAGGTCAACAAAGACACCAATTTTATTGAATCAATTCAACACATCCACCAATAGTACTATGATATTTTATAGAAAGACAATGCTTTGTGGGTTATTTTTCTCAAACTCGTGTCATCGTAGGATCCGAGATACCCCTATTGTTTGAAGACTTTGACCTACCTCTTATACTTCAAACATTTGAAGATAGAAATTGCATATACATTGAAGGGATAATTTACATTGTGGGGACTAAAGATGAATTAGATGATGATTCAGTCATTAAGAGGGAAATCATATTCTGTTAATTATACGATAGACCCTAGGTTGCAAATGAAGCTTGAAGATTGGGTGGATAATGCACTCATAGTATCAAAGGGTAATCTACGTATAATCATTATATAACGATGCACCCCTTTAGATGTGGTTTGTGTTTCAATGTGGGTGAGACTATGTCGTATATGTGATGTGATGTTCCTATTTGTAATAGAGAAATATGATAGAAAGTAGGTCTAAGAGGGGTTAAAAACTAGTTATAAGTGGGTTAGAAGTAGTGCGAAGTGGGTACGTGTCTCAACGCTAATGAACATAGGAAAGAAAGAATGTGGTGCCTGTGGTTCTAAAAGAGAAATATAATCAAATTGATGAGCATTTTGCATAGAACGGCTGAAAGAGAAGCCCTTATGATCCTAACCTCTACTGCAAAGAGAAAGGGGGGGGCGGGATATTTTGATCATTGTTGTGTATGTCAATGACTTATTAATCATAGGTAGTTATGAGAAGATAATCGTTGCAGGATTTGAAAAGGTCCTTTGACATGACCGATCTTGGTCTATTGCATTACTGTCTTGGTTTGGAGGTGTGATAGACACATCACTGGATATTTGTATCTCAAATCAAATATTCCAAGACACTTCTTGATCAATTCCATATGAATGGTTGTAAGCCCATGCAAACTCCCATGGAACTAGACATGTGCTCTTCAACCTGGTCTACTCGAACCATACAGTCTCAACTGAACCTATTATCACTGGGACTGTCTGATGCTACAAGCAACGTTGTAATCAACACTGGGTGCCACACAAGTTTCGGGTGCAAGACAAGGTTTGGTTGTATTCACAGAAGGAGCTCCTTACACAACCCCATCAGAAGCTTCTTCAACTTTACTATGGTCCTTACACCATCACCAAGGCCGTCAGAGACAATGATTTTGTGCTAGTATTCCCCCCTTCCTTGTCTTGCGACCATTGTTCAATGTGGACCTCCTTCGACCATACTTTCCACCATTATTGGACACATTAGAGATAATAGATTAGTTTACATCGACAAAGCTATACCCTGATTGTATGGAACATACATCCATTGATCAGATCATGGACGCATAGATTAAGGGCACTCAATAACAGAGGATCAAACTTTATCGGGTTGTCAAAGTAGGAAAACTCCTACACCAAAGAAAGTGGTTCACCATGAGCACTCAAGTGTACAAAAAATAATTTCCCCATCTAATGGGGGAACTCAGCAAAATGGAGACCATTGATTCCTAATGGGGGAGGATTGATCTAGGTGGATGTTGGTTTCCACCCACCTATTCCACTCGTTTAAAGCACAATCTATCCATTTTGGCATACACTTTTTTGTGTCCTAAACATCCATGGCCATTTTCTACACTTTTTTGTGTCCTAAACCACGTTTTCTGGGCACAACAAAACCTAGACGATACATGAAGGCATGTGTGGGATGACCAAAATTTGTACTTCTCAGCTAGACCTTTCTAATGGGCAGTTGAGCACTCCAAACAAATATCATATGCAAAAGTTACAACCCATGGATGTTGGGTGCACCAACTAACCCTATCGAGGCCCACAAGTCTTTAGGTGTTTCATCTCCTAGGGTTATGTTTTTAGATGTTTATGGTTTTTCATTACTTCTTTATGATAAAAAGGCTTTTTGGACTCATTGTAATGCACTCTAGAAAATGCATGTAGTTGTCACATCTCTTCTCAGAGATCAACTACCATAATTCAAGCAAGTTTGTTTGATTCTTCATTTTTTACATTTCAACACATTTCATTTATTAATAGAAGTCAAGTTTCACTGTATCTATGTGTTTTTGTTATAACTTTGTATTTCATTTCATTCCATTTATAAATGTGAATCAAGTGGTCTCTTGAAGTCGAGGTAACAATTTTTCACAGTGTGGACGAATATATTAAATGTATTAAGCTCATGTTTCCTTCTAAAGCAAGCAAAATCCTTCATTTCTCCTTTTTGGATGAAGTCTTGGATATTTTACCAATTGCTTCATAATTCTTGTTTCATGGTTGCATTGAGGAATTTAGGAAATATTTGGAAGTTGTACCTTGGAGCTGTGAGTGAGAAAATCAACTTCGTCCAGTTTAGCTTCCAGACTTGGTATGAATCCATGCAATTCTCGATGTGAACTTTAAGAGTCACTAGAGGAGTTTTTTCCATAGTTGTTATCTGTGATTTCAAATGGGAATGAAAATCACTATGGTGTGACTTGTGACAAAGTAAAGCAGTATATTGTACGTTATTTTAAAAGAAATACACCCCCTGTAAAAACGAATAAGTGAGATTCTAAGTTGTTTGAATAATTGATGTGTAACATAGACCATTTTAAAATATAATAATAATAACAAAGATAAAAATTATAAATCTTGTTCTATGCTACTGGGGTTAGTTGGAGAGATTTGTAAATGTGATGATTTTTTTTTGAAAAGGTTTATTCTCTAAATAATTATCTTGGTATAATGGTCACACTAGTCTTCATTCTCACTCCTTATGATTGTACCAAATATTTGGAGATGTTGGCGTCGTTGGATGAAGGAATCACTCATTTAGTTGAAACCCTCTCATTGGGCGACCATAAACTTATTTTTAACATTTGGATAGAAAGAATTGCCAATATCAAGTCTCAAAAATATTAATTTCTCAATAATCAAGGAATATCTTATTAAATGAAAGAATCTTCCAGAAGAAGACGTAGTTTTGGATTGATAGTATTTTCGACAGTTATATCCTTCATTACATTTTCTTTGAGGACCAAGAAATTTTAAGGGAAGGGAAATGTTATATACATAATAAATAATAAATAAAGGTAATATAATAATAATAATAATAAAATGTAAGAAAGTGATAATAAATAATAATGAATGTAAATTCATGAATCTTCATACAAAGGGAACCTTGGCTATGCTTAAGTCGGGCCCTCTTGATCCAGGTGGATATTGGTGGCCACCCACCTTTTCCAACTAGCTCCTCATGTCTATTTTTTTCAGCACGTCTTTCTGTAATGCTTTATAATTGTGAGTTATACACTTCTGGGGCTATCTAAAGCCTCACACATTCTCTAGGTGGATACGAGTGGCCTCTCACTTAATCCAACTGGCTTATTTTGTATGTTTTCATGTCAACACATCTTGTTGTACTTTTAGGGCTGTTTTGGGGCCCTAAACATTGTTTTTTTGACTCGCCACAATTATTCTATAGACATAGTCAAAGTCTAATGGAAAAATGTGTAGTTCTATGAAAGACCTTTCCAACAGGCTATCACGCGCCTAAAACAGAGGTCATATGAAAAAGTTATGACCCTAGGAAGTTGAGGTACCAAATTACACCAACTTACCCATAGGGCCCATATGACTTTTGGCATTTCAACTTCTAGGGTTAGGTTTTTGGATGTCTAGGGTTTTGGAATTCATGAGTAATATGAAAAGGGCCTATGGAGCCTCATAGTAATCAATTCTTCTTAGACGAATGCACGTAGTAGCCACATCTCTTCTCAGAGATAACTACCACCATTCAAGCAAGTTTCAGTTCTGCAATTTTATAGTTTCAACTTATTTCTTTATTTAATAGAAGATATTGTTCACTGGATATTTGTGTCATTCTTCCTATCAATGTGTTTATTGTATTCAGTCTATTAATCAGTCCGTTCCACTCCTAAATCCGTATAAGTGGTATCAGAGTGGTCTAGTCTTAATTTGTTTTTCTTCGTGCATGTCCCCAACAAGGTCTGGGTACAATAAGTTGGGACTCGAACCCATCGAGCCATTACCAGATCGGTCGCACCAAGCCTGACAAAAAACCATGGGAGACGAAAAGAAAGATGATGGAGAATGAGATCTTATTAAAATGTTGCTCGAGGAAGCCCTCGCACGAAAAAGGAACAAAATGATGGACAAATTCACACAGATCCTTCGACGGATGCCCACAGGAGAAGCATATTCATCAAGCGTCCATGCAACCCCCATCAAGGTACAAGTAAATTTTAATATTTGAAGAAATTGAGCATAATAATATTAGGACAAGAAGATTGGTGGAAAAGGCCTCAAGCCATAATTCTCAACATTGTATTCATATTAATGATACATATATATAATACAATAATGAAACCACCTCAATTTTTCTCACATCGACACCTCATCAGGAGATAAGGTCAAATGAAGAAATATAGGAATCTTGAAACACACTTAGGATAACAACTATATCCTAGCATGTGAAATATACAAATGTGGTATACTAAGACTTAATTATTGTATATGAGAAAGAGGCTAACATTCCCCCCCTCAATCATAAGTCCAAACAACAATACCAACAAAGTAGGTGCATAAGTTGGTATATCTCCATGTCTTCATGTTGAAACTCTTGAGCTGAGCCACAATGAAGAACTGCCTAAAAAACCACCAATCTGGAAGTTGAATGGTTCATTTGAAATGAACTGGAAGAGAGTTGAGAGATGGAAGTGAACAACTGCAATATCTGAATATTCTCTGATTTCTTGGACAATTCAATCATTTTGCCAAGTATTTGAGGTAGAAGAATCTGATGTCTTCTGCTAATTGGTGAACATGTAGTATCACCACTCTACTATCAATATATCACTAAAGTGCTCTCTAAATCTATGGTTTGGGATGACCACCAACCAATTGATACCATGTATCTGATGGTTTTTGGATGACCAGTAACCAATTTTGACACTTTTAGGTGTCCACTAACAACATCTACAAACCGCAATTGCCCATTTGGAAAATTTCATGCCCATTTAGCATATTTGTTGTTTTTTGTTGTTGAAACTTTATGTCTAACAACATCCTTCAATTTCATCATCAATTCCCCCCTTTGCCATCTGAAAGGAGAGACCACAAGTGGTTTCATGAACCATCATCACTGGAATTTTGAACTCCCCCCCTTAAGGTGCATGAGAGTTTCATCATTGTACTCTCTCCTTATATGCTCAAGAGAGTACTATACTTTTTCCATTTGAGTACAACACAAAGTGGGCATGCGGAAACAACCACATATTATCTCATCCCGTGAGGGCCATGCTCAAAAGCTACGCCATAAGGGGACCACTTATGTGAGGTACAAAAATGTTATGTGCTACAATATTGGTCATTACTCGAGATTGAATTCTTCGGTAAGACGTATATAATCACTTCCTTGTTGATGACCACTGCTAAGGATCAATCCACTCATAGTGAATTTTCAATCTTTCAGGTTTCTTCATTGTTGAGCATCTGTCTGAAGAATGGTTATTTTTTCCACAAAGTTGGCAAGGATGGAGATCAAAGAATTTATTCTCCACGTGACCAACTCGATTGCAATGTTGGCACTTAACATCCTGATCTTCAACATTTCAAGTTGAATTTTCTTGAAGAAATCCAGCGCTCACAAACAAAATTGGTTTGGAGTAATTTGGAATATGAAAACTGTTTTGATTTTCATACCCTAAGCCATGTCGATTTCTATTGAAGTGTAATTATTCCCAAGGTCTGATGATGGGCTTGGAAAGATCATGTTGTACTTGATGACGTGCTTCACATTTAATTTCACTTATACTTGTTGTATCGCTTTGTGCTTTGGCATCTTCTTCTTGCAACTCATCTTCATTGGAAGTTACTTATGAAGTTGGCTTGTTGATGTTCTCCTTCACTGATTGTTGATCATCATTATCATCATCAATATCATCATTATCATCATTATCATTATCATCATAGAGAGGGTTGTTCTGAACAAAAACTAGTTCAGAAAACTTCACTGGATGTTGACTTTTGAGTTCTATCAACTTATCATTCAATAGATGGGATTGTTCTTGAATAAGTATAACTTTAGCTTGCGTCCCTTGCAAACAAGTTGGCACTGATTGAATATTTTCTTTGTTCACTATTATTGTGTTGTCTTCACTGGTGTTTATTAAAGTATTCAAAAACTCTAGTAATTCACGACTTCGCTCCATTTGAACACGCTCGATTGAATCTCTTGTTCACTTTCTCTTCTGGCTTGCTTGTACTCGCTCACTTGAAATTACTTCCGAAAAGTTGAGGATGTTAGTTACCATCGAAAATATATACCAAAATATTATAATGATTGATTGACAGGCACAAAAAGTGGAATTTTGACTCAAAAAATAGAGGGTGTCGGATTCATTCGAGAATGAACCCGATAAATACAATTCAACTCAATTTAATTTTGATACTTACAAAAAAAAGTATTGAAATTACATTACTTGTAGTTTATCTTGAAGTTGAAGTGATCTTCAAAGTTGACTTCTTTGATGACGTTTTGAGTCCTTGAATATTAGGTGCTTGATGTGTCCATTGCTACAACGATTTGAATTGCTCCTTTGATTAATTTGATTTTATTGCCTTGACTGGTATTATTTGATTGCTTGTAAATGCTCAACCATATGTTCTTGATTGCGATTTAATTATGTGAGATTGAATTTCCTTGACTTGTTGTGTACTCCATGTGTAATGCGTTACAATTGTGTTTATGTCAAAACTAGACATTAAATATCACATAAAGAAACCATGAAAACATCACCAACACACACTACACAAGGTGTACCTAAGATTGTTGGCAAATATTGAACAAGCAACGAATACGTGTTGATGGTTATTGTCATTAATGGCAACAGTGGAGATGGCGGGATAAGAAGGATAAAACCCTTGGGGATTCAGACGTAAAAGCTCAGGAGGAACAACATTGAAGAAAACGCGCACAACAAGAGTTTACAAAGAAGAAGGAAGACAGAGATCCAGTGACCATGGAATCCCATCCAAACTTCCCGAAAGACTGACAACCGTCAGATCTGCAGAAGTTGTGAGGGAGATAAGCCATCAAAGATTCGGGGATTGGGATTTCAATATGCAAAGTTCACTCGACAACGAAAACCCCGAAATCACGATATGCGATTTTGCGATTTGATCGCAGCCGTTAAATCAAGCAGGGATCTGGACCATTCATTCGTATGGACGCGTGGCAGCCAGGAGGCCTCATCGGAGTTTCGAGGATCGGGATTTCATAATGCAAAGAACACAATGCGACGAAAACCCCGATTTCGCGATATGCGAAATCCCGACTGAATCTGAACCGTCAGATCAACATGTGATCTAGACCGTCGATATAATTCACGACAGCAGTCCACGTCAGCTAGGGACACGTGGCACAACCAGATAATGACAGGTGTCAGGCAGATCTAACACTTCAGGCACATACAATTCATGAATCAGAGTGACACGTGGCAGGATCTAACACGTGCCAAATCAC
>SNQJ01S0221539.1:0-13266 GCA_010110895.2 Picea sitchensis
TCATGAGTCGACAAATCATAAATATTGCCTATCTATAATCCATGAGAAGAGGAAGTAGAATCTTTGTAAAATTTATGTTATATGGTTTTAACGATATTCTGGGCTACTATATCAGTAGTTATTTTTATTAAAATGATAAATAATATACCACTGACATCACTGTGTGTTATAAGCATGTTGTACATTTCTTTGAAAGACCTCTTAACTGGTTCATTGTGTCAATTACAGACTGTTAAAATATTCACTACATATTTGTGTTACACACCTACCAATAAAGGTAACCACAAACCAATCTTTTGATCTGGTAGCTATCCCTACCAAGTCAGAGTGGGATCTCTCTATGATCACAATCAATAAGGTGAATGGTGAAGGAAAAATATATTAGGCTAGGTATTTAGCTCAGTGTGGTTTTGATTTGAAGTTTTTTGGATGAGATTCTAGGTCGAGGGAGCTAGGTCATGATTTCCAAAATATGACTTGCAAAGATAGAATGGGGCAAGGTAGATATACTTAGTAGCATTTAGGATTTGTCATTGTGTATAGGGTAGATGAGGTGAGTTTAAAAATGGGCATGAGATCATGAATCCATTCATCAGAAGAAAGTGTAACATAACATGAAAGTTTCATTCAAAACAGAGAAAATAACTTTGAATTCTTCTTATAATCTTATGAAACCATCATAGGAAAGCATGGAAATGGTAGCAAATTGTAGTAGAAGAGCAACAACTTTGGAGGATGATTTGGAGGCCTTCCTCGATGAGTTTTTTAATGAAAAAATTATGAATGGAAATTTGAATATGTTCTCTACACCCTTGAGTCACTAATACAAGAAAAAACCTACATCTAACCCCTTCGAAATTCATTTGAAAAGAAACCATCTAAAGGTGAAACAACTGTGACAGAAGCGCAACGAAAAAATAGGGGTCAAAGATGGAGCGATAATGTTTTAACCATAAGAATTTTTACAAACCTGGGAGAGTTTTTTGTATATGATGTTATTTGGAAGCCAAAACTCTCTCAGTTTTGTGAAATTCATTCCCCTGTTCTTGGAACATGTGCCACAAAAGAATGACTAAAACAGGCAATTAAATTAGAGAAATTGATTTTCTGAAATAGGCCTCCAAGAAAGTTTAATATCTCCCACTATATGATACCTGTGTAAACAATTAAGGATGTTATTATGATGTGGTATGTACTTATAAAAAACCTCCTTTGGTTTTCCAAAATTCTTATTTATGTGCTCAAAAACCTCTTTTGAAAAGTATGACCAAAAACAGGGAATTGAATTGGAGAATTTGATTTTTTGAAATATGCCTCCAAGAAAGTTTAATATATCCCACTATATGATACCTGTGTAAAATATGAAGGAGGTTATTATGATGTGGTATGTCTTTATAAAATGACTTCTTTGTTTTTCCAAAATTCATCTTTATTTGGTTAAAAACCTCTTTTGAAAATGATGACCAAAAACAGGAAATTAAATTGGAGAATTTGATTTTCTGAAATAGGCCTCCAAGAAAGTTTAATATCTCCCAATATATAATACTTGTGTAACAAATGAGGTATTTTATTTTTATTTGGTATGTTTTTAGAAAACAACTCCTTTGGTTTTCTAAAATGCATCTTTATTTGGTCACAAACCGCTTTTGGAAATGATGACCAAAAACATAGTCAAAAGCACAACGTGGTCTTGTAAAACACTTTTGAGTGACTTTTCCTGATACATTTTCTGATGTAGTAGTGCATGGCCATGTGTATCTAAATCTTGATGTCCCTATTGGCCTTTTTTAGGAGCATATCCTGTTGTTCATTGACTCTTCCAAGACAATACTCTCTATCCTTTTCAAATTCCACTGCAATGGTGCCTTCAATGTCTTGTTGACATAGTGGAGGAGATGGATCAAGACTCATTTGACAATAGAAAGGCATGTAAAGTTTTATTTGAAAATATAAACATTTGACCGAGGACCCCAACAATAACCTTGAAATATTACATTTGATGACTGATGACTACTAGACTCTAACAGACTCCAAACCCTCCAACTCAAACTATCTCTCTGTCTGATCAAAAAGCCAATAAAATTGTTGATTCCCCTGCAGCCTCATCGGGAAAGAAAACCAAAAATCCTGCTGATAATTCCCCATTTCCTTCCAACACTTATTGATCCTCAACCTAATAAGTTACAAGGTGCATTTCAACAAGATTTTCCTTTAGTCCCTACAAATAGAAGAGGAGCCAATCGATTCAAAGGGGAATCGTTTCGAAGAAGTACCTGAAGTGCAAGTGGAAAGCCTAATAAAAACACCCGAAGCACTTCAGATCCTATCCAAGTATATTTCGATCATGAAATCCCCCATAAAATACTTAGGGAAGTTTCTGCAGAAGAGTTGGAGCCTGATAGAGAAGTAAAATCTGAACCTATTCCCTCTCACAAGCACTCTATTAATCCTACCTCACAGATTCCTACATCATATTCCAAATTTGATAGACCCTCTACATCCATCCAAGGATCCAAACCCTCCTCTGAAACATATGATCATACTCCAGTTGTTAAAAAATTACAACAAGAAAATGTTGAGTTGTTGCAACAGTTGGAAGAGCGAGAGACTATGGATAGGCATCTCCACCATGACAATGCGGTATTACAAGAAAAAATGAATTCTCTCCAATGATTGGTTGATAAAATGACCAATGTAAATCGTAGCCTCCTTACACAATTGAAACATTGTAAGAGGCACAAGACAAAGTCTTCAGGATAAGAGGGAGAAGCTTCTAAAGCTAATCCACCCCCTCCTTCGCGAGTCTAGTTATGTTGGGTAATACATTTTTGTTTGTAGTGGGACCTGCAAATCCTTAGGCGTGCGGGTAATGTTGGGTTCATATTTTGACTATTGTATTGCGATGGTTGAATCCTTTTTTCACCGATATCATATATGATATTAACCATTTTGGAGTTTTCAAAGAATTGTGTATCAATTCATCATGGATTTATATCAAGTATGTGTAATCGATGTTTTACAATGTTTTTGAGCTAAATTCAGTTCAGTTTGATGTTTATAAGGATCTAATATGTTATCTGTGTGTAATAGGGAGAATTTGCAGTCTGAGCCTCTATCTGGCACTCCATTCGACACTGCATTCAACACTCCATCCGACACGCGATCCTTTACTCAGAGCGCAGAGGAGTTGGCAGTTATTACATTGGCAGTTTGTGGTAGATGAATCAATGACCTAGGTTTTGTACCCCCTCATGGCCTCCAGCTATTGATCTCCTGACATCTCATATTAGGTAGTTATGGTAATCATTGAGTGGCTCATTCAATTTCTCGAAGCCAAAACTGTTAGAGTGCATTTAATAGAAGTTGCCATTTTTAGAGGAGGTTGACCCTTCTAGTGGTCGACCTCTCGAGCTGTAATTCACCTATAAATACCACCAGTAGTGGAAATACCACAGACAGAGTTCTTGAGAAGAAATTCATTTGTGTAATTTAGACATTTTCTCTCCAAAATTGTGTTTCAGACTTTGTTTTTATTAATGACAGAATTGCATTGAGTTAAGCCTATGTTTTGTTGTTGGAGAGTAGCCATGACCTGCTGGGGGGCCCACCAGTGGTCTGGGTGACTGTACATTAGTATATATCGTGTGTTTATCTTATTTCTTAGTTATAATTTATACTTGTTTATGTGCTTTATGTATTTTTCAGTTTCGGTTACTGTATATGTCAATTATAATTTGATTATCTAATTTGTCTTTCTTTAATTGCAGATTGCTTGTAGGAGTTGGTTAATTATCATGTTGTGTCTCTTCTTTCTTAGCTATGAATCGTCCTGCAGGATACTAATTTAGATAGTGTATTGAAGTCTTAATTAGTTACTCTGGTTTTGACAACTAAAATAGAGCATTAACTTAGACAGGGTATTAGTGTAAACATATTTTTAATTTAAGGTTGTTTGTAAGTTGTGATGGATTAATTCTTTCAAGTTTTGATAGTTGTAATAAAGATAAATTCATAGATCTATTTGGTTTATTAATATTGTTTTAGTATGCTAGGATAGAAATAGATTTTAGGATTATGCTTGTAAAAGTATTCTAGTTTGAAATCTGAGTTTTAATGATATGATTATCCCAGTTTAGATTATAAAATCTCAGTTGTGGATTTGAATTGCAATCTTAATTAGAAGAGTGGATTTGAATTAAGATTTTTAATCACGAGTTCATGAGTTTATAAATTTGCTTGAATTACTTTTGATTTTGTAGATTTCTATACAGAGTATTTTCAATGTTATTTTAGTTATGAATTAGAATTAGAATTTCTAATTAGTGTTAGTTATGGGTTTGTGGATTTTCTTGAATTAATGTTTATTCTTTGTAGAATAGAAATGGTTATGAGTTCTTTTTAAGAATAGAGTTCACTTGTCAAAATAGTCTTTATAGGTTAGTTGTTTACTTGCCTATTTGCTCAAATATAAATAGCTTACTTGTTGTTTCTTACAAAAAATTGAATAGATTAACTAGCTTTAAAGTAGATTGTTATTTGCTTATTTAGAAATAGTCCATCAATTCCTTGTTTGAAGTTGCTTAGGGTATATAGTTCATAATTCTAGAATTGTTTAAAGCTCTTCATTATTTGGGTTTATTGGAATTATATTAGATTAGGCTAGGCTATATTAGAGCTCTAGACCCACACATACAATTCTAGCACCTCGAAGATTACGAGCCCCGAGTTGACATTTTAATGTCGAATTAGATAGCATATATTTTACTTGACATTTTTGGCACCGTTTCCGGGGAGGTGCTAACGCGATTAGAGATTAGATAGGTATGCTGATTTTAATTACACAACAAGGGGGAGGAGAAACTTTAAGACGATAGGTAAGAACCTATGCATCCATTTTAATGGGTCACCCCAAATCCTTGTTGTTCCCTTTCCGCATGAGTATTTACCTTTTTCTGCAAGTTTGCTTACTTTTCTCAGTTTTTTTACTTTCCCACAAGCATTCTTTCTTTCCTGCACAATGTGTTTACTTTCCCGCAATTTAGTTTTCCTGTTAGTGTTCTTATTTTACTGCAAGAGATTTTTCTTTTGTTTATTTTATGCGAGTTTTATTTATTTCATGCAAGTGTGCTTCCCTTTCGCAAAGTGTATTTATTTTTCCTTCTAGTGTGTTTACTTTCATACACGTGTGAGTTTGATTTCATTCCTGTAATCATATTTTATTTTATTCTTTGATTTCTTTCTTGTAAGTGTGATTTATTTTATGCAAGAGTGGTGTGTTTGGTTTGTGCAAATTTTCTTTAAATATGTCTTTCATTTTTTAGGTAGTTGTGATTAAAATCTTAAAAATCTATAATAATAATAATAATAAATTTTGGACTTTTTAAACCGTAGACACTAATCCCTGTGTGAGGTAGGACCCATCAACCAGTAGAATGGATTCGAAGGTGACCATTAGTTTGGGAAAACTCTCTCAAATCCTAGCAGCAGCTGGGATCTCTTATTTTCAAGAAGATCACATATTGACAATAGTCAAGAACTTGTCTACCTCTCCGGAAATATTATACGAATAAAGGTCCTATGAGATACAAAATGATTTTCCTTTCCAAACTATGAAGGAAGATGAAACATTATGGACTACACCTACTGGAGAGCAATCACTAAGACCTGATATTGAGGAGTTCTCAACCTCCATATCAGCAAATCTTTTATGTACTTCAGAAATCAATCATCCAGAAGAAGAGGATCTGCATGGCATTATGAAGGAGAGCATATAAATTATTGTTGATGAACATCAAGATTACATTGAAATATGGTTTCAAGAGGTCATCAGGCCACAATAAATATTCTCTTCTTCAACACCTTCTGATGCCAAAACAAGTAGGTTGGTTGGTTCTTCATATCCAGGTAATCACTACGGTAACTTTTTCATATGTGGATATGAGTATGTTTCTTATCTTGCTTTGCACATGGTTACATTGGAAACGTTCTTACACTTGAATAAATATTTTCCTTTCTTTTTAGGTAGGGTAGGATAATAAATAAAAAATGCAAATTGTTAGTTTATCTTAAAGTCTAATGCAGCCTCATTTTACATTTTCTTTTAATAAAAGAACTATGAGATATATGTTTCAGTGACTTGATCTCATAGATCTCATTAGTTTTTTATATTTTAGAGTGTGGTTTTTGACAAACAGCCCTAGATATTTCTGCAAGTATTTATTTCACCAAGAGTAGACAATTTCAAGGAGACAAAAAGGGAAGTATTTTCCTTCAAAAATGTTGTTATATTTGAACCTTGTTGTCTATTAAGCATCAATTGAATAATGACTTGTTGTAATTATTTGTATTTTTGCAAATATTTCCATCTTCTTTTTCTCAAGGCATCTTTAATGGAAATTTCTCTTAACCTCCACCACTAGAGGATATAAGGAAGTCATACCTTGACTATCAAACTTAGAGGTTACTCATACAATTACCCCAATAACCCCGAGTAAGTGAGTAAAGTATATTTATTAAAGAGTAACAAGGAGGTGTGATTAGTGGTTATCCATGGAAACATCACAATAACTTAAAAAGGAAGAAAGTGAGTTCTTCCTAAAGATACCTTTATGTTCTTTCCCAATGGTACAATCCACTACACACTAAAAATGATTGATTATACCATATATTTAGATAGGCTACATCCGCTTAAGTACCCCTTACATTAGGACAATATCTAAGGAATACATAAAGGAGAGTCATCCTCTAACATAAATACCATCCCAGTCTTTAATAAAATTTTCAAAGTTTTCTCCCAATCATATTGCTAAAAAGAAATCTTTATATTAAAATCTTAAAATATGGTGGACCAGTCTTTGAGTTTGTAAGAGACTATCCCACCGGAATAGTGAACAGGTATACTAGTAGTGGGTACCAGCCTGTGTTATGACTAGGTAAACCCATCGGAGTACTAAACATGCTTGCTGGTAGCGGGGCATTCTACCTAGCAAGGATGATAATCTGACAAAAAATAATAAATAAAATTCCTAAATCTTAAACTTGTCATGATGTACGACATTACTTGTAGACAAAGATGAAAATAAGTATGTATGGTTAAGCTAAGGTCAATGAAATCCATAAAACTAACTTTAAGACTATCTTAAGACTCTCTCACCTACATCTTCTGAACTATGTGTAGGATATTTTATCCTATATGTGGGGCCATATTCTAACCGTCTCGTCATACTGATATGTGAAATTTATCTCTACAATTAACAAGCTATAAATCTTAGGCTATTGGGAGAATTGGCTGGTTCCCTATATTTTTTATTGTGAGGTGTCACAATAATTAGGAGTGGGGGAGGGGTTTCATGAGCTGACAAATGATAAATACTTCCTATCTATAATCCATGAGAAGAGGAAGTAGAATATTTGTAAAAATTTTGTTATATTGTTTTCATGATATTCTGGGCTATTATATCAGTAGTTATTTTTATTGAAATGTTAAATTATATACCACTAACATCACTGTGTGTTATAAGAATGTTGTACATTTCTTCGAAAGACCACTTAACTGGTTCTTTGTGTCAATTATAGACTGTTAAAGTATTCACTACAGATTTATGTTACACACCTACCAATAGAGGTAACCAAAAACCAATCTTTTGATCTGGTAGCTAGCCTTATCAAATCAGAGAGGGCTCTCTCTATGATCATAGTCAATAAGGTGACTGGATAAGGAAAAATATATTAGGATAGGTATTTATTTGAGTGTAGTTTTGATTTGGAGTTTGCTGGATGAGATTCTAGGGCTAGGGAGCTAGGCCAGGATTTCGAAAAGATGAGTTGCAAAGATAGAATGGGGCAAGGTAGATATACTCAGTAGCTTTTAGGATTTGTCATTGTGTATAGAGTAGATTAGGTGAGTTTAAAAATGGGCATGAGATCATGAATCCATTCATCAGAAGAAGGTTTAACATAACATAACATTTTCATTCAAAACAAAGAAAATAAATTTGAATTATGCTTATAATATTATGAAACAATCATAGGAAAGCATGGAAATGGCAACAAATTGTAGCAGAAGAGAAACAATTTTGGAGGATGAATTGAAGGCCTTATTTGATGCATTTTTTAAATAAAGAATTAGGAATGGAAATATGAATATTTCCTCTAAACCCTTGAGACACTAATCCAAGAAAAAACTTACATCTAACCCCTTCAAAATTGATTTGAAAACAAACTATCCAAAAGCGCAACGAAAAAATAGGGGTCAAAGATGGAGTGATAACGTTTTAACCATAACACATTTTACAAAACTGGGAGATTTTTTTGTATATAAGGTTGTTTGGAAGCCAAAACTCTCTCAGTTTTGTGAAATTCATTCCCATGTTCTTGGAACATGTGCCACAAAAGAATGACTAAAATGGGCAATTAAATTGGAGAATTTGATTTTATGAAATAGGCCTCCAAGAAAGTTGAATATATCCCACTATATGATACCTATGTAAAACATTAAGGAGTTTATTATGATGTGGTATGTACTTAGAAAAAACATCCTTTGGGTTTCTAAAATTCATCGTTATGTGGTCAAAAACCACTTTTGAAAATGCTGACAAAAAATAGGCAATTAAATTAGAGAAATTGATTTTCTGAAATAGGTCTCCAAGAAAGTTTAATATCTCCCACTATATTATACATGTGTACAAATTGAAGGAGTTTATTATGATGTGGTATGTCCTTAGACAAAATCTCCTTTTTTGTTTTCCAAAATTCATCTTTATTTGGTCAAAAACCTCTTTTGAAAATGATGACCAAAAACATGCAATTAAATTGGAGAATTTGATTTTCTGAAATAGGCCTCCAAGAAAGTTTAATATCTTCCAATATATGATACCTGTGTAAACACTGAAGGACATTATTGTTATTTGATATGTCCTTAGAAAAAACCTCCTTTGGTTTTCCAAAATGCATCTTCATTTGGTCAAAAACCGCTTTTGGAAAGGATGACCAAAAACAAAGTCAAAAGTGAAGCGTGGTCTTGTAGAACAATTTTGAGTGACTTTTCCTAATCTATTTTCTGATGTAGTAGTGCATGGCCATGTGTCTCTAAATCTTGATGACCTTATTGGCCTTTTTCAGGAGCATATCTTGGTGTTCATTGACTCTTCCAAGACAATACTCTCTAGCCTTTTCAAATTCTACTGCAATAGTGCCTTCAATGTCTTGTTGACATAGTGGAGGAGATGGCTCAAGACTCATTTGAAAATAGAAAGGAATGTAAAATTGTATTTCAAGATATAAAAATTTGACCGATGACCCCAAAAATAACTTTGAAATATTAAATTTGATCACTGGCGACTACTAGACTCTAATAGACTCCAAACCGTCCAACTCAAACTATCTCTCTGTCTGATCAAAAGTCCAATAAAATTGTTGATTCCCCTGTAGCCTCATCGAGAAAGAAAACCAAAAATCCTGCTGATAATTCCCCATTTCCTTCAAACACCTATTGATCCTCAACCTAAGAAGTTACAAGGTGCATTTCAGCAAGATTTTCCTTCAGTCCCTACAAATAGAAGAGGATCCAATCCATTCAAAGGGGAATATTTTCGAAGAAGTACCCGAAGTGAAAGTGGAAATCCTAATACAAAACCCCCAATCACTTCATATCCTATCCAGGTATCTTCTTATCATGAAATCCCCCATAAAATACTTAGGGAAGTTTCTGCAGAAGAGTTGGAGCCTAATAGAGAAGTAAAATCTGAACCTATTCCCTCTCACAAGAAATCTGTTAATCCTACCTCACAGATTCCTACATCATCTTCCAAAGTTGATAGACCCTCTACATCCATCCAAGGATCCAATCCCTCCTATGAAACATCTGATCATATTCTAGTTGTTGAAAAATTACAACAGGAAAATGTTGAGTTGTTGCAACAATTGGAAGAGCGAGAGACTATGGATATGCATCTCCACCATGACAATATGGTATTACAAGCAAAAGTGAATTATCTCCAATGATTGGTTGATAAAATGACCAATGAAAATTGTAGCCTCCGGGCACAATTGAAACATTGTAAGACGTACAAGACAAAGTCTTCAAGACAAGAGGGAGAAGCTTCTAAATCTAATCCACCCCCTCCTTCGCAAGTCGAGTTATGTTGGGTAATTCATTTTTGTTTGCAGTGGGACCTACAAATACTTAGTTGGGTTTGTATATTGATTGTTGGGTTCATATATTGATTGTTTTATTGCGATGGTTGAATCCTTTTTGCATTGATATCATATATTCTATTAACCATTTTGAAGGATTTTTCAAAGGATTTTGTATCAATTCATCATGGATTTATATCAAGTATGTGTAATCGACATTTTACAATGTTTTTGAGCTAAATTCAGTTCAGTTTGATGTTTATAAGGATCTAATACGTGATTTGTGTGTAACAGGGCGAATTCGCAGTCCGAGCCTCCATCCGACACTCCATTCGACACTCCATCCAACATTCCATCCGACACGCGATCTATCACTCGAAGTGCAAAGGAGTTAGTGGTTTTTGCATTGGTATCATGTGGTGGATGAATCAATGACCTTGGTTTTGTGCCCCCTCATGGCCTCCAACTAATGAGCTCCTGACATCTCAGATTAGGAAGTTATGCTAATCACTGAGTGGCTCATTCAGTTTCTAGAAGCCAAATCTGTTAGAGAGCATTTAATAGAAGTTGCCATTTTTAGAGGAGATCGACCCTTCTAGTGGTCGACCTCTCAAGCTGTGATTCACCTATAAATACCACCAGTAGTGGCAAGACCACAGACTAAATTCTTGAGAATAAATTCATTTGTGTAATTCAAACATTTTCTCTGCAAAATTGTGTTTTAGACTTTGTTTTTATTAATGACATAATTGCATTGAGTTAAGCCTGTGTTTTGTTGTTGGAGAGTAGCCACGACCTGCTTGGGGGGGCCACTAGTGGGCTGGGTGATTGTACATCAGTAGATATCGTGTGTTTATCTTATTTATTAGTTAGAATTTATACTTGTTTTTGTGCTGTATGTATTTTTCATACTGTATATTGCAATTATAATTTGATTATCTAATTTTTCTTTCTTTAATTGCAAATTGCTTGTAGGAGATGGTTAATTATCATGTTGTGTCTCTTCTTTCTTAGCTATGAATTGTCCTGCAGGATACTAATTTAGATAGTGCATCAAAGTCTTAATTAGTTACTCTGGTTTTGGAAACTAAAACAGGGAATTAACTTAGACAGGGTATTAGTGTAAGCATAATTTTAATTTAAGGTTGTTTGTAAGTTGTGATGGATTAATTGTCTAAAGTTTTGATAGCTATAATCAAGATAAATTCATAGATATATTTGGTTTATTAATATTGTTTTAGTATGCTAGGATAGAAATAGATTTTGGGATTGTGTTTGTAAAAACATTCTAGTTTGAAATCTGAGTTTTAATGATAGGATTATCCCAATTTAGATTATAAATTCTCAGTTGTGGATTTGAATTGAAATCTTAAATAGAAGAGTGGATTTGAATTTAGATTTTTAATCACAAGTTCATGAGTTTGTAAATTTTCTTGAATTAGTTTGAATTTGTAGATTTCTATAAAGATTATTTTCAATGTTATTTTAGTTACGAATTAGAATTAGAATTTCTAATTAGTGTTAGTTATGGGTTTGTGGATTTGCTTGAATTAAGGTTTATTCTTTGTAGAATAGAAATGTTTATGAGTTCTTTTTAAGAATAGAGTTCACTTGTGAAAATATTCTTGATAGGTTAGTTGTTTACTTGCCTATTTTCTCAAAGATAAATAGCTTACTTGTTGTTGCTTACAAAAAATTGAATAAATTAACTAGCTTTAAAATAGATTGTTATTTGCTTATTTAGAAATAGTCCATCGATTCCTTGTTTGAAGTTTCTTAGGGTAAATAGTTCATAATTCTAGAATTGTTTAAATCTCTTCATTATTTGATCTTGTTGGAATTATATTAGATTAGGCTAGGATATGCTATATTAGAAATCTAGACCCACATATACAGTGTTGTCACCTCGAATCTTACGAGCCTCGGGTTGACAATTTAATGTCAAATTAGATAGCATATATTTTACTCGACAAGTTGTCAGGATTGCCTCCTAAGAGGGAATTGGAATTTACCATCGACCTTGTAACACCCCCGGCCATCATCCCATTGGTTGGGCAAACGCTACTGTGTGCAACAACATCATTCTCATACTTAATTAATAAGATGCATTTAAATCATATTAAACACATTTAACTCAGAGTAAGAACAAGATTACTGCTAACATAAATAATCCCTGGCATTAACAATAATTCATATGCACAACATAATACATGATACATATAAGCATCACAGGCATGCAAAACATAATATTAATCTTTGAAACCGTGGTAATTCCACCAACCACGTCCAGGCCTTCCATGAACCTCCCAGCCTTAGACCACGCTACTCATCATGTTCAATAGTGGGTCACCCCCGAGTTGGGACTAAACTCCACCCAAGGAAAGGAATCCTAGTCTAGGCTGAGATTATAGGGAAAACTACACAAAATAACTGGAAGGATTCTTCCCAGGATGCCTTCTTACGCCCACTACTCACGAACTCTCATTCCCCACATGACTATTCCACCCGGGAGTATACACCTTCACAAGCACAATCCATCATTGCTTCACCTCCCTCTCTGGGTCTCGGAAACAGGCCGGATCAGGAATTCTTAGAGCTCCGTAGATGGTGTTGGACTCTCTCTGGAAGAATACCACTTCCCAGCAGACTCATTCACCTGGAAATAGCTTCTCACAGGCCTGACAGACTGCCTCTTCAACTAAGGGCCTTAAAACCTAGTTCTTCAGCCCCTTCCAGCTCAATTCCCACACAGTGAGGATAACCACAATAGCAATAGAAATTCGGTTAACTCACGATGATAGAAACAACAGGAATTTGGGTATGGACATCCAAAAACAACAACAGTCCACAGTAACACACATCATGGTTCAGACATTTACAGGGTGCTCGAACTTCACAGGAGACACGGCTCGGTCCGTGAGCTTGCCACTAGTTTCAGGGTGCGTGACAAGGAATCAACGCAGAGGTCGATCGTAGAGCTAAACAAAATTCACAAAGGATGGGGAATGGAAAAGCGACTCAGGTGGAGAATGGAAGAATGCAAGAGAAAAAAAAATTCCCATGCGGGTTTCCTTCACGATGTGTGGGTAAGCAAATGCAGACGTAGAGGCAAAATGGGTTCAGATGGGCATC
>SNQJ01S0221540.1:0-11036 GCA_010110895.2 Picea sitchensis
CAACATGTACCTCAACCAAAATCCCTCATCAATATCATCATCCAAATATGATTTGTAACTCTATAATAGACCTAGTGTATATGATCACATACTTGCAAAACTTCCTTAACTTTAACAACAAGAGACTAACATTTTCATCATACCTTTCTTTAGTCTCACATGACTAGTTTTGGATTACTCAACAACCCTAACTTGAAATAATCATAACTATGTACCGGTAGTGAAACAAGATCTGAAACTGATACAAAATGTTCCTCAGTGTGTTTTATGCAATTACTCTAGTTGTGACTACTTTGAAACTCTCAGAAAACGAGTTATAGAAAAAATGACATACCTTGCTGAATTCTGGCTTATTCTAGAGAGTGAATTTGTAGAGCATGCCCCTCATGGAATATTTGTTGAATCGATATGAAAATGTTACAAAACATACTAAGGAATGTACTATAACCAATGCATTTTGTATTACTAAATAGGGATATGTTATGAAGAAGTTATGAAATTTTTACCTGAAACACCTATTTTAGACTAGTTTCAGGACTAGCCACAAACCCTATTTTCCATGGAGTGTAACTCCAAAAATACAACGACCGACAAGATGATATTTTTACCACAGATACTTGGATATGTTTCCTCAATGGCCTATCAATATCATGGTCTAATAGCAACACTTGGGTCCATGACAAGACAATAATGAGTCATATTTACATCAAACAAACTTAGGTCCATTACCCAAACCTTTGTGCTACCGGAGTTCGCTACCATGTTGGAAGGTTTACAATTGGGAGTAAGCTTGTCAGTGATGGCAAGAACAATGATGGAAAAGATCAACATGATCAGTAGCCCAATGATAATGGAGGAGTAAACTCCATTTTAGAATTTCAGATACCGGGAGTTGAAGTGTCAAAACACTTCACCACCAACGTGGCGAAATCGTGAAGTGACGAAATTGCAAGGTGGACGAAATCGTGAAGTGGTGAAATCGTGAAGGTGGAAGGAATCGCAAAGTAGTGAAATCATGAAGTGGTGAAATCATGAGAAGATCTGGGCCATAGGATCTGGGGTATCTACGAAGGCTCAATAGCCATTAGATATGGTGAAGCTGCAAGGCAGATAAGTCCAAGAGTCATCCAACTCCCAAAAAATGTGAAGGAATCCTGGCCGTCCATCGGGGACACTCATGGACCGTTGATAAAGAGGACATGTGGCCAAATATCCTCATGTCACTGACTGGAAAGTCAAAGGAATGGGGTTCCCTAACTTCTCAAATTTGCGATATGCGAAATAGCGAAATAATCTCAACCATTAGATCAAGGCCAAATATGGACCATTGATCAAGCACAACGAAGGCTCGTGGAGTTGTGAAGTCCCGATAAAATATTGACCGTTGATCCAAGAGGGATGTGTGGTAGGAGATTAGAGCATGTCAAAGCTCCATCTTGAAGTTTCGCATATCATGACTTGAAGTGACGAGAAACTCCATCACGGGAATCACGAGATGCGAACTCACGATAAGATTTGGACCGTCAGATCACCAAGGGTTCTAGACCATTGATTTAAGATCCATATCAGAGCTTCACCTATCATGACTTGGAGTGACAAGAACCTCCATCTAAGGAACCGCGAGATGTGAATTCACGATAATATCTGGACCGCCAATTCACCAAGAATGTGGACCGTCGATCTGAGCTCCATCTCGAAGTTTTGCCTATCGCAACTTGGAGTGATGAGAACCTCCATCTAAGGAACAGTGAGATGCGATATCGCGATAAGATATTTACCGTCGGATCTATGGATATTTCAACTGTCGATCAGACTCTATGAAGTTTATAAACTTGCGAAATATGAAGCACCTTTTTGGCACAGCCTGTGGTCACCACCAGTGGTCACGCGAAGAGAGGGAGTCAGTTTAGATAAGCTCCATTTCAGGGTTTTGGGGATCATGACTTGGAGAGTTGATATGCCTCATCTCTAGATTCACTAAATGAGAAATCTCAAAAGTGCTTTATGAATAAGCACGTGGTCTCAGCCGATGGTCACACCATCGAAGAGCTGAAGAGAAGAGTACGTGCAGACAAGCTTCCTTTCGGCATTTCAGGGATCACGACTTGGAAAGTTGAGAAACTTCACAACGGAATTAACAAATTGCAAAAGTGAGAGATGGGTAAATAAAGTAAGAACTCATCAGAGTTAATCCAATGATGGAGGTGAACATGAACATGATCGGAGGGCTAATGTTGATCTTCATAGTGTAACTACTAGAAACCATTGATGGTTTCTACCAAAGGATGCGAAGAGACTTCTGTGTGATTTCCAGAGGAACTGAAGAGTTACATGGAATTTGCCAGTGGAATGAAGACGATTCATGGAGGAAATTGATAGTTGGATGAGGGTTGTAGCTCATAACTGAAACAGAAAGGATGAGCTCAACTGTAATAGAGAAGATGAAGAGTCTCAACTGTCAGAGAGAAAAAGGAATCTCGGCATAACACCTAGTGATGATAGACACAGGGGTTGAATTGCCAGAGAAGATGAAGAGTCACGATGATGATCACTCATATCACTTGAGATGTGGAGGAGATTGGCACGATATAAGCATGCAGAGGAATGGTGAATATTGCATGCACAAGATGCACAGAAGCTATATATACAGGGTACAGAGAAGAGATGTTGTTGCTGTTGGAGTTGCTGTGGTTGCTATTTTTGAAGGTGATTCATGCGTGCAGGAGGAGGGAAGTGCAGTAGCTGAATTGAACAGAAGAGGAACTGTGTAGTGAATGGACATGGCACACAGAGCATAAAATGTAGAAGAACAGACAGTGCAAGTCAGGTGTGCAGGAAGGTATTGAGGCAGACAGAGCAAAGAAATGCAGTAGAATAGTGAGGAGACTGGTAAGCTGTTATTGAACACTATATCATTGTAATAGGTTTCAGTATTTCATATTCATAATCTAGGGTGGTAGGGAGGTGCTAGGGAGGACTTTTGTCCTCAGAGGTTCAAGTGGGTGCTTGAACATAGGGATTTGTAGCTGTTACACATCAAAATTGCTCAGCTGGATAAGTGTCGCATGTCCCTCTCAATCGTCGTAAGTGTCGCATCTTCCCTACAACTTTCGCAAGTGTCGCAAGTTGGTCACTAGTGTCACAAATGATGTTCATACATATTGTCATGATGATGACACTAAGGAGGCACATATAACATCTCACATGACTGACTTGAAGGAGGAGGACTGGTTTACTGAAGTCAAACAACTCTTGACACCTGAAAGGAACCCTGAAACAAAGGTTTGGAGGGGGAGCGCTCCCCTACTTCAGCTCCAGAAGCACTGGCGCTCCCCTACAATGCTTCAGGGAGTGTTATAATGCTCCCCAGGCCCCTTTGAAGGAGCGCTGCTCATCTTGAGAGCACTGGCGCTCCCCCAAGGCTTACCAAGGAGCACTGCAGTGCTCTGATGCCCCTTCTAAGGGAGCGTTGCCTAATCTGAGGCAATAGTTGGCCCGTTGAGGAGAATAAGGGGAGGATATTTCAAGATTAGGAGGTAGTTGTGCTCGAATTCTTGGTTTCATCAAGAGATCCCTGATCTAAGGAGAAGGTTGCCAACTTGTTCTAAAGATAACTTGAGAGGTTAAGCTCCTCTTAACCTATATAAGAAGGGTCTATGATGGTGGAAGGGGGGAAGAATTGAATACATGAAACTTATGATCTTGGAGGAAAATCACATTCAGCCAAAGGAGAGTGATCAATGAAGCTGTTGTTATCCACGTTGTGGAGCTTTCAGGCAAGGGTTAGATAAAGGGGACTTGACAAAGCTGTTGAACTCGCATCTATGATTGTAAGTACTGCTGTCATTATTCTCATCAATATGACACACTTGGCCTGTTTCTTTCTAGTTTGTTTCTAAAGCCACATGAACTTATCACTAGTTGATAGATCTATTTTCAAGCTAATATCAATAGAGTAGGACGCGGTCGTATCTTGTCTTGTCCATAGAACTCAGCGAGGAGCAAAGGATTGGAGCACAACTCGGAGCATGCAGGGACAAATGTCGATAAAAGGTACTTCTGTCATCCTTCCTTCTCATGTGCTAGTTTAGATAGATTTGAAAGGAAGTCAGTGTCCATGATAAGCACTTTTCTGTCTAGGGTTAAGGTCAAGCTCTAGAGGTGATCTACCTGTTTGCAGGGAGATTTTCCTACAACAGAAACTGGTGACTCCACTGGGGAGATAGCCTCAATAGAAACCTCTTGTTTGGATTTTTCTCCTCATTGACCTTGTTCTATCCCTTGATAGTTTCAGACCTGGTTCACTCCTTTTTGTTTGGTTTCATGAGCTGATTGGCTTCTTACCTTATCACACTCAGCATACTTGTCAAGTTTGAATCCCAATTTTTGGAATTTTTTGACATTTCTGGGGCTTTTAGACCCTGGCACCCCTGTCCTAGTGTTAATAGAGCACCAGTGCTCCCCCATACCTCTGCACAGAGCGCTATAATGCTCCTTGCCTTTGGAAACAGAGCGCTAGCCTCCTTTTGGCCAAAAAACCCTCCAGAACTGCCTTTTTCAGGGTCTGCCTCTGTGTCTCTTTTGCTGAGTGATCTAGTGAGTCAATTTTTCTTCCCTTTCAGCCTTAACATCTGTCCTTTTTGAAGAATAAACACCTTGTTAATCGGATCTTGTAGCCTTCTTCACTATTTTCATTGAGCTTTTCCCTGTTGAGTGAAATTCGAAACCCATGCATTGCTTTTCTCTTCTCTTTAGTTGAGTAAAAACCCTTGTGAAGGTCATCAAAGGCCTATAGACCTCTTTGTCTTGATTTTATTCAAGGTCATTGTTCTTCAAATTTTGCTTTTGGGTGTGAAGTTTGTTTTTCTCTTTGATTATTTCTTTTGCTTTTGCTTTTTCGTTTGGATTGCTACGAAAGGGTGTATTGTTTGTGTGACTTTTGCTTATGCTAGATTGGTTTCCATTCATACCAAAAAGATAATTAGCAAGACAAGCATTGTGTTATGTTGATCATCATCCATACGAAAATAATAAAAGAGCATCTGCATGATTGATTGTGCATATCAGAAGGTAACTTAAAAGTTTTTGCATTACATTAGGATTTGATTGAGAAAAGAATCGTTTGAGGGCATTCCGTATTTGTGCTTGTTAGTGAAAAGAACTTCCTCTCTCCCTTAGATAGATTTTCATCGAAAGGAAATGACTGCTTATCATACTTGATGCATTCTTTGGGTCTGAGTCATAATTCCATTCATTTCACTTCCATGCACCCCTTTGCGTAAATAACAACCATAAAAATCAACGCTAATTAAAAGTTATTTAGAAATTTTTCTTTTCTAGGATCCTCCACCAACAGTAGACTAGGCTTAGTACTTTGGATTAGGGTTGTGAGCATAACTCTCCAAAGTTTCTAAAACAAACAATAGCATCCTGAGTTAGGGAGAGTAAATCCAATTATTGTATAAGTCTGCCTGGGATCCCCCACTCACACAGGGGTTACGCACGAGGTCACATTTGGGTAAGCTACGGGGACTAACCCTCCGTGGTTTAACTGATTGTGGTGGTCAGATCATATTATGGGGAAATCTTTGAGGTAAATCCACAATTACTGCGTGGAAGCCTTTTAGTTGATTTTGGGCTTGATACCCTTCCCGTACGTTCGGATCGGACTGTCGACTGTTCCCACCCAGGGGCTGACTGTGAATTGGTAACCTTAGTGGCCATAATCTTTAGGGTCTTACACAAGGTGATGGTGATGGGAAGTCTCACTGTACCTGGAACAGACATTGGTCAAACTCACTAGGGATCCTTGGAGGGTAAATCCAAAATTACTGTGTGGAAGCTTTCACCAAGGCGTAAGTCTGTTAAGCAGGTCACCATTGTAACTATTACACCCTATCCTCGCCCCTTCTGGACTTGATCATGCAATGTTGGATTTCATCACCAACTAGTACGGTCATCAAAAGAAGGTCATGTTTTCTTGGTTCTGATTCTTAGATTTTTTAGCGTGTGTTGTTCCTTTTCGTTAGTTGGCCATAGATTTCTTTCACCAACTCTTCTCTGCCAACATCGACCCTCCACGCCGCTCGCGGAGGCCACAAGGACTTCCTCCAGAGAATATGGAAGGAAACACCCCTTTACGCCCTCATTCTATGGAGGAATCTCCTCAACAGAGTGAGGTTCATAATGCTACAACTTCCCAGGAAGAAGTTCCCATCCCTCTGGAGAATTTCCGAATTGTCTCAGAATCTCCGAAAGATTATCGCATTCCTGAGGGATATGAACAATAGATCCTCCACCTGAATTCCGCTGGCGAATTTGTGGTCATCCATCCTTCTGACGTTTCGACTGGGTCTTCTTAGAACCCTTTAGCTAGTGACCCTTTTTGGACTACGGACATTATTCGGAGTCCACCACGCTTGGTGCAAGATCTTTATGGAACAGGAGAAGGTGCCGATGCACCTTTTTCCTATACTGTACCCCCAAATCACTTCACCGGTACTACCACTTTTACAGCCACACCAACCGTTGGTCCGAACATATCGTCCATTGGACCAAGACCTACAATTCCCCTCCAGACAGCCCATTTGACAATGGCCCCGCACATTCCGACTATCCCTGTCGGTAATGTGGTAGTTAATCAAGCCCCGATTGGCACACCTATAATACCAATACCCACACTCCCTTTTGGATTTAGGGAATTGAATGCTTCCGCTACAACCACTGCCCAAACCACTACCCAAACTATACCGGGAAGTTACATACCTATCCAAAAACCCGGAGGGACTGGTCTTGGTGGCCCTAACCTAATCGGTGGCACCGGTCCATCATTGACATCTAGCTTTCAGATCCCAGGAACTCTACCTCAAACTGGGGGGCATCCCCCCTCCAGAGGACAAATTCCATTCGGAGGGAACCCTAACGCTGGGGGGCATCCTCCCATTGGAGGACAAATTCCATTCGAGGGGCACCCTCATGCTGGGGGGAAACCTCAATCCAGAGTACACCATCAACCACAAGGACAAAATGTGTCCACCGCACCTAATCCGTGCGGCGTGGAGTGTCCCTTTTCAAGGAAACCCACATGCCTCCACAGGACAAAATGTCCAGACTCCACAACAACCCCCTTATGGACAAATGCCAAACCCACCCTATAATCCACAAAACCCATCAGGTTATCCTCCACTCACAAATACTTCTCAAAACATCTCAAATCCTATGTACCTTGGTCAAAACCAACCTCACATGAGAGGGCCCACGAGTTATAATTATCCACATAACCCAGTATTGGGCCCCACTGGTGTCCCTCTGCCACACCAGCATTACCCATATGTTAACCGACAACTACCTTTTCTAGCCACCCTGGACCTTCTAGACTTGTCTCGGTTAACGAATGATCCCATCTATCATTCTCCGGTTTGGCTAGCCATTCCAGCTAAACTTCCTTCTGATATCCCAAAATTCGATGGAAAGCCCGGAGAAGACCCAAAAAACCATGTGATGACTTTCCATTTGTGGTGTTCATCCAACTCCCTCATGGACGATTCAATTTGTTTGCGTCTTTTCCAACGCACACTTACGGGTTCCGCAGAAAAATGATATATTGAATTACCACACGCATCTTTTCACGATTTCAACTCCCTCGCCATGTCCTTCCTCACACACTTTCAACTACCCATTCGATACGAGACGGGTACTAAACTATTAACCTCTCTTCGTCAGACAACTTCCATACATATCTCTGATCATATCCATGAATGGAGACGACGACGAAGGCTAATCAAAGCGGTCATTCCTGACCAATTGTTAGCAGAATGGTTCACGAAATCACTATTACCCCAAATCGCTCGTGATGTTGCCATGGGTGGCGTAGTCACCGAGGAAGAAGCATTGCCCGGGCTCAGTACTTAGACTTAGTCTATTCACAATCTGATACTCTATATGAGTTGATACCGAACGCTACCCTTGCCACTAATGACCCATCCAAGCCATCGACTGCTTCGCATTTGGATGGAGTTATTGGCTCCGTCAAAACTCAATCTACTACCCAGTCTACTGGAACAATCCAGCGGCCTTCTTCCATAGCTGCTCCCAGTTCGACTGCACCCTCTTCTACCCCACCTCAAACTCAAGTCTCTGATGTGAATGCATTCCAATCGACCCCTTCAAAACAGCTTGGGGGCAAGAAGAAAGCAAGAACCAAACCAAAGAAGAACAACAAAAACGAGCAACCCAAGACCCAACCACAAACCCCTACTGCCGAAAAACAACCACAACGAAAACTGAAATTCCCATGTCTCATTTGTGGTGACGATCACTACACTCGAGACTGCCCACATCACGATGAAGTGGCCAAAATTTTCAAGGGAAATTCACAACCCGCTGTGCTCACTCAGCCTTTTCCGCAGCAACAATCTTTGGTTTCACAAACCCCCACGCCGGGGGGCAGTTCCAACCAACCCCATAATGAGGCCTCAACAAGTGCCCACATTTACATGTTTAACGGAGTTAATCTAACAACTCGCTCCGCAACATATGACACGCTAGTTAAACCTGACAAGCCGAAGATCACTAACGGTTCTGCGTCAGACCCGTTACCATCCTCCGCCAATCCTCCATCTGTTAGCCCTCCATCCAGGCCACTCCAAATTGAGAAACCATCTTTTGACTCTATCCTACGCCCTCCTAAGAGCACCATCCGGAAAACTACATTCAATCCTAATTCACGGGCTACCCAAAAATATAATATCGTAGAATATTTGGCCCAAGCCCCGTGTGCCATGTCTACCTTGGAAGTTCTACAACATTGTCCCAACCAACGTAGAACACTCTTAGCCGCTATTGGCGCTTTTGACCCTGAGTCATCAAACTACCTCACGTTTAATCTGGATGACCATCAACCTCGACTCTCCCACCAGCTATCATTCCAAATCGATGTGGTTGTTCACAATCAACAAATCCATCGGACTATCATGGATGAGGGAGCCTCCACCTCTGTCATGTACCTAGCTTGTTGGAAAGGTTTGAAATCACCTACCCTTAACAAATCCGCTACCATGTTACACGCCTTTGATGGACGAGGTTTTCATCCTCACAGATTATTGCAATCCTTAGCCGTTCAGCTGGGCGGCAAAACTGTCACTGTTGATGTCAAGGTGGTCGATGCCCCCATCGATTACAACCTACTACTTGGAAGAAGTTGGTTCTACGTGATGACTGCCATCACCTCATCAGTGTTTCGATGTGTACAATTCCCCCATCAAGGCAAAATTGTTACCATCGATCAGCTATATTTCTGCACACCTGACGCTCGCATCCCTGCTACCAACAACATTCCTTTTCTGGGAGACCACCTAGTTATGCATGAAAGCGTTGGTGTTGGCTTATTGAAATATTCTAGCCTCATGGGTACCTACTGCACATCATATTGTCGTCATCAATATGATCTCGACTTTTTCTTATCAATCCTTGGAATCATATGACCCCTGGATTGTGCCTAGTCCTTTGGAATTCGATGTGCTCGGTCACACAATGCCACTGAGCCCAGCCGAGGCCACATACGTAGCTATTCAATCTGCCTCTCCCTCATCGAACAATTCACATTCATTGGCACCCAATACTTATTCAGTGCCCTCTTGGTTAGAGTCCCTATCATCTTCCGTCGATTACATTTCCCATATTTTTCCTTCAAACGAATCTATCATGGAAATGCTTAGCATCGACGATTTGCCATGGAATGACAACCACCATCGATCCTCTTTTCTTCCACCTTTGGAAGAAATCCAAGACATACAATCTATCTTCCCCCCCGATGTTACCGAAGCTTCGCAATCTCCTATCCTCACGACATATACTTTCTCTGAGGGGAACATGGGTAACATCTCGACTACCATCACGATTGACATCTCAATCAAAGAAGGTGTCATGGAAAACATCAACCTTGGTGCTAACTGCACACTCGACGAAGTGGTTTCTTACACTGCTTTATTCAAGGAATTCCACGATGTCTTCGCATGGAGTTATGAGGAAATGTCAGGGATCGATCCTTCGATCGTCGTACACGAAATCAAAACTTACCCTGACGCGAAACCGGTTTGGCAAAAGCTTCGCCCTGTTCATCCCAAGAAAGTCGTAGTTATAAAGGCAGAAGTTGAAAAGCTTCTAAAATCTGGCTTTATATATCCCGTCCCTTTAACCGAATGGGTCTCCAACCTCGTTTTGGTTGCTAAGAAACAAGGGACCATCCGTGTTTGCATTGACTATCAAGACCTCAACAAATCTTGTCCTAAGGACAACTACCCTACGCCCTTCATCGACCAAATCATCGATAACTACGTGGGGAGCGTAATCTTTTCTTTCATGGATGGCTTTTCTGGATATAACCAGATCGAAATCTTGCCTACAGATCAACACAAGACAACCTTCATCTGCCCTTGGGGAAATTTCGCCTACCGAAAGCTACCTTTTGGCCTTAAAAATGCTGGAGCTACTTTCCAGTGAGCCATGTCATATGCTTTTCATGACATCAAACATATCGCATAACCATATCTTGATGATCTACCCGCACATTCATTAAATTGATCTGATCACATTGATCACTTACGCACGATTTTTCTATGATGTAGGTTCTATCGTATCCGTCTGAACCCACACAAATTTATTTTCTCTATCAAATCTAGTCAACAACTTAGCTTCATTGTCTCCAAAGATGGGATTAGGGTGGACCCCTTAAAGATTAAGGCCATCTTAGCCTTACCCCACCCACCAATTTAACCCAACTCCAAAGTTTGCAAGGCAAAGCAAACTTTCTTCATTGTTTCATCTGCAATTATGCCGAGATCACTAAAGGATTTATGCGGTTACTAAAAAAGAACGTCCCTTTCATCTGGGATGACGTAGCTCAACGGTCATTCGATGCTCTCAAGCACGCTTTGACTCATGCACCTTTGTTACATCCACCTGAATATACAAAGGATTATATCCTTTACTTGGCCGCTTCTACTTCCACCATCGCAATGGTGTTAGTCCAAGAAGAC
>SNQJ01S0221541.1:0-15031 GCA_010110895.2 Picea sitchensis
GTCCAGTACCCAAACCTGGGTTCTCCAACTTCACATGGCCATAACTCTCTAACCGTGAGTTATGTGACGTTCCACATACCATCGGAAATGGCATGATAAGAACTATGCATATAGGATAGTTTCATTGACAAATTCACTATCCTTCATCTCATTATTCCACAATTAAGCATGGATTTTCTTACTCCGCAAAGCGTCTTCCTGTGAGGGATTTCACCATAAGGGGACCACTTTGGAGTTCATCCATATTTACTTCTTATCAACCATGAAAAAACAATAATGAGTCATGTTTACATAAAACAATATTGTGTCCATTACCCAAAACTTTGTGCTATGGGGCTTTCTTCAAGGGTTGACATCAATGACAACTAACCTTAATCAACAGTAAATACAACACTTGTTAGTGCAGGGCAAATGAAAAGACTCATAAACTCTAATAAGAGATATGTACTTGTTTTCATAAAAGAGAAAGATGTTGGGAAATACGACACTTCCCAAGGATGTGATCCATATCATAAAAATAATTAATTAATATTGTTTCTAAGTATGATGATATTTTTCAGGAACTAGATGGATTACCTCCTAAGAGGGAAATCCAACATGAGATACATCTTCAATAGGATTCTCCTCTTCCTAATGTGGGAATGTATAGGATGTCAGTGGTGGATATGACAGAGATCAAGAAGCAGGTACATGGCTTATTGGATCAAGCGGTCATCAAGCCCATTTCATCTCCTTGTGGTTCTCCGATCATGATGGTGCCATTGAAAGATGGAAAATTGTGAATGTGTGTTGATTATTGAGCCTTAAATAAAATCATGGTGAAAAATAGATACCCTCTTCCTCGTATAGATGATTTGTTTGATCAATTGAAGAAATATGTATATTTCACTAAGTTGGATTTGCGTAGTGGATATCATCAAATCAGGGTCGCAGAACAGGATGCATGGAAAACTGCCTTTAAAACCAAACAAGGATTGTTTGAGTGGTTAGTTATATCGTTTGGGCTTTGTAATGTTCCAACAACTTTCATGCGTGTGATGAATGATGTATTCAGGCCTTTCCTAGATGACTTTGTGATTTTGTATTTAGACAACATTGTTATTTTTAGCGGGACTTGGGATGAACATGTAAGGCATGTAAAGCAAGTATTAGATACTTTTCAAAGGGAAAAGTTGTATGTAAAATTGTCTAAATGTGAATTTGGAAAGACTACACTTGTGTACTTAGGTCATATTGTAGGAGGAGGACAATTAAATATTGATCCTTCCAAAATTGATGTAATTGTAAATTGGCCTGAGCCAAAAAGTGTAATCGAAGTCTGAAGCATCTTAGGTGCAGTCCAGTATTGGAGGAGGTTCATTTCAAACTTATCCTTTATAACAAATCCTTTGCATGCCTCAACCAGTGTGAAGAACACTTTTTAGTGGGAAGGAAAGAAACACAAATGTTTTGACATTTTGAAGGAGAAGATCAATACCACACCAATATTAGTACTACCAAATCTGCAACAACCTTTTGAGATCGAGATAGATTCCAATGGATACACCATGGGTTCATTATTGATGCAATATCATAAGCCAATCTGTTATCACTCTGAAACTTTTAACCAAGTTGTTGTTAACTATCCTACATATTATAAAGAGTTGTATACATTAGTTCAAAGCATAAAGAAATGAAAGCACTACTTGTTAGGGAAGGAAACAATCATACATACAGATCACCAACCCTTACAGTATCTCCAAGAATAGACCAAATTTCAACAATATAGACACTACAGATGGATGGGTTTTCTACAACAAATTCATTTGGTAATCAAGTACAAAAAGGGTACAAGTAACAAGGTAGCCAATATGCTTTCTAGACCTCCTATTTCTACTTCTATTATTTTGAATAAAACTTTTTTATCTCATGATAGCTATGTAGAACAATATTCCATCGATGAATATTTTAAAGAATTATATGAGAAGCGAACCCATGGTGCACAGGTAGAGAACTATTGTTTGCAAGGAAAACTACTCTACCATCTTGAAAAGCTATGTATTCCTACAAGTGAACGAGTCCATGTAATACAAGAAGCTCACACTTCTCTTGTGTCTGGGCATTTTTGGGTAGGAAAAACTATGGCTCATTTGCAGAAGTTTTGTTACTGGCCTCAAATTAAATCAATTGTAACTAAATATGTAAATGGGTGTGTGATATGTTCAACATGTAAGCCCACTAATAGAAAATTGGGGCTATACTCACCACTTCCTGTTCCATCCCATCCATGGGAAAGTATCTCCATGGATTTTGTAGGGGGTTTACCAATGACCAAAGGGGGTCATGACTATTTGTATGTTGTAGTGGATAGGTTCAACAATATGTGTAGCTTGATGCCATGTAAAAAACAGATCACTACTAAGCATAATGCTAATCTCTTCTTTCAGTATGTTTGGGTTCACTTTGGGTTACCCACATCCATTGTCTCGGATCGAGACACTCGATTCCTTGGGGACTTTTAGACTAGCTTGTGGAGGATGATGGACACCAAATTGAAGAGGATCATTTCTTTCCATCCATAGATCTACGGAAAAACAGAGGTGGTAAACAGAACAATGGTACTTTTGCTTCGAGGCTACTATAACAAGCATCCCAATTTATGGGATGAACAAATACCCTATGTACAACATGCTTACAATCGAGCTTTACATTCATCCACTCAGAGTTCACCTTTTGAGACATGTTTTGGGTACCTACCCAAGGTTCCTTTGAACTTGATGTATGGGAGAGATGTTGATGTGAATTAAGAATGAACATAGGACAAATCCCACAAGTTCATCCAGAGGATCCAATAGATACACCAGGCAGTTAGGGAACAATTGGAGAAAAGTCAAGCACAATATAAAGCTCGCAATGAAAAGAACATGGTTGATCATCAGTGCCAGGTTGGAGGTCGGGTATGGATTCACATCAACAAGGAGAGATCGAAGGGTGAAGGCAAGAAAATCAAGCCCATTTGTTATGGACCCTTCACTATCTTGGAGAAAAATGGTACTAATGCTTTTCGTCTGGATCTTCCACCTTATATGCAGATTTACTCAATTGTGAACGTTGAGAACTTGAAATTTTTTTAGCCTCCCATGATCATGGATCAAAATGAGGAAGATTCAATACATTCAGTTGATGAGTATGAACCTGAATACTTGGATGAGTTACAGGAAGATATCATCCTGGACATGATGATGAGGACTTCAAGCAGGGGTGATGTTGATTATCTCCGAGTAGGATTAAAGGGAACACATCCAAGCAAGGAAAAGCAAATTGAGAAGGACAAAGTGAGGGGACTCTTACCTCACTTACCTGTTGATTAATGAAATATTTTGGTGGTCCACAAAGCTCTTAGTGAGAATGCATGATCCAAAAAGGATTTAGAGAAGGCTAAGAACAACTCAGAACTCGTAGAGGCAACTCAAGATGCTCAAAATGGCTTCAGTAGATAGAGAAAGGGAAAAAATCCAAAGTTACCAAAACTCAGTTAAAATGAAATGATCGTGAAGAATGCATCACAATATTTATAACGATGCAAATGACTCATCAAACGAAGTTACAGATTGAAATATATTCATGGTCAAAGCTTGGTCAACCTAGCCTAGTCAGCAGGGGATGAGTCAGCATCCGTATGGATGACGTAAACATCCATACAAAACATGTGGAAGGAGCAGGAAGGTGACACGTGTCATCATGAAATCAACATGGTGATGTGGCAGTACCAGAGGCTACCACGTGTCACCTAGTTTTGGCATTTTCGAGTCGATTCGTGGACCAATAGGATTGTTCCATGTGTCAGTCCGTACGGTCTGCATGCTGAAGTGGAATGATGAAATGGAATAGGGAAACATGGCCCAATGGGAGGTTGCCATGTGTCCCAATCAGAGGCTTCCACGTGGCAAAAAAGAAAATCACAATGATAGCCCGTGAGCGAATTTTGAAACAAATATTAAGTTTGGCGGGTCTGCCAAATCTGGGGGACCACACCAAACTTGGCCACGATATAACCGTTGGGATAAGGATAGAGACACCGTTAAACATAACGAAACAAATTTATAGTATATATATACATTGCAACAAAACAAACCCAAAAGGGGGAGGCTCGCAGGTTTGACCCTAGGACCTCCTCCCCCCTACACGCCTTTGTATTAACACCCAAACCAACAGGCCAACAACCTTACTTTGTAACCAACGCCGTGAAATTTATTTAAATTTTGAGTTCGCCCAGCCAGGGAAGGAAGGTGCCTGTAGGGTACGATCTTTTTGGCACACATTTCTATGTAGTCCATTCATTAATTACAGGTTGCAGAGGGGCACAAAAACTGAGACAAATTTCTTCTTGGGTCTAGGAATGCCAGAGTCAGATCGAGGCATGGAGACAATCCTTTTTGGGTAATTCGATGCCATGAATTCAATGATGTTGTATGTTTTCTGATCTGAGCATTATTTCTGCAGCTTGATTTCAAAATGAGGTATACTTATGTATTTTGCCAAATTCTTTTGTTGAGTTAATGAAAGAGCCTACCCATTTGAGAGTAGGACCCAGAGACGTGGTCCACTAGGGACGAACTCCATTATCAATTTTTTGTGTTTAGATTTGATGCGCATGTCTCTTCATTTTTGAGATTTTCCTTCTTTAATGGTGCACTTTAATTTATGCTCGTATAATGCAATTCTTTATAAGTCACTCGATGAAAAGATCTCGGATCAAACATGGTACTTTGAAGGATGCCCTAGGATTTCACCTATGATGTTGTGCCATTATTCCAGGATATGGCACGTGTGATGCATGGAATTGAGTCACACAATGTCTTAACACACTCATATATAGGCTCTCGCATATTTTGGACCTTGGACGATGGACATATGGGCTTGATGTTGACATATATGGTCATGATGGAAAACTTATGGGTAGGAATCCCATACTTTGGGAAATGCACCCACACTTTACCCATTCACTTGATGGAGTAATTTGCACTTGGATTGGCTTGGATAGCATGCATAGATGAGATGCATCCCCTCTCAGCCTAGGACGTTGCATTCTACACCTTGGATGTTGGGCTTGATGATGAGGTCATGTGCTAGAGTTTGATGGAGATGATGGGGTTTTCTTGCCACATGGACACCACATGATGATTTGAGGTGGTCGTTGATCATCATTTCAGTCAACAAAATCTTTTCAAGGATCCCCCTGATTTCACATTTTCTTGTGAAAAGTTTTTTCACACTCTTGTTGAGCTGCTACTACACATTTTAAAGAAGATATCTTCATATGTTTGCCCATTCAAGAATATTTTATAAATTATGACAAGTATTGGCGAACAAATAATAGTAATATTCATTGGTCAATTATACATCTTGGACATGTTACATGTTCATTAAAATAAAACCAAGTTCAATACAAGTTTTTAGCAAGTTGACATGGTACTTGATGAAGTTGACGAAACACTTGGCGGAGTCATCATGGCTTTTGAATAATCACTAAGTATGTCCCATTTCCACTCCTTGTGTTCCTAACACTACCATATTTAGAATTCATGTTGGCATAGTGACAAAATATTTTTTACACTTATATATCACCCTTTTTTGTCATAACATTTATTTGTTGTTGACAAGAAGCAAACATTATGATTAAAAATCTATAAAATTACATGTAACCATTAATACTCAAAATCATTGGATGAAGAATACCATAGCATCGGAATGAGAAATTTCTTTGAATGTGGTACTTGTGATGATGCCTCAAATTCTATTGGATAGTCTACAATTTAGATTTCTCAATCTTGATCTTGTTGACCTGCTAATCTTTGACGAGTGCCATCATGCATGGGAAAAAATCCATATGCGAAAATGATAAAAAATATTATTACAAATTCTATCATAAACCAAAAATATTTTGAATGAAAACATCATCAGTAATAGGAAAAGTTTTTTCATCAAACACTGATTGTGAGGACCGAATGGCCAAGCTCAAAGAAATTTTCCATTCGAATGTCTATACACTTGAGGATAAGGTTGAAGTGGACATGTTTGTACCTACTCCCAACCAAATAATGAAATATTATTGCAGGTTGGGCATTACTATACGCCACTTTACACAACATCTTGTGAAAAAATGGGGTTTGCAACATGCATTTGAAGTGATAAAATTGGCACATTAACTAGCATAGATCCATGTTAAACCAGATCTATAAAGCACTGAGAGGGATCGAATTTCTTGAAGTGTAATTTTTTTTATCATTTCATTTAATTGAACCAACTTTATACATTTTTTTAAGTGAAACCAAATTATTTTTTCTTAATGTTTAATGTAAAATATAACATCATGCTAAGGTGACAACATCTCCTCCATATTGTTGAGGAAAAGGTATGAATTACCCTACTCAATCATTTTCAGATCTTGTCTGGATAGGAAAAGATAGTTGGGAATGTCACCCGGGGGTTTATAGACTCACAATATTCTCTCAATATCCAAGTATTAATTACAAGGACCGAGGCTTATTTGTAGTTTAAATATGTTGCAAAAATAAAATAAAAAAACTTTTGGAATATACACAAATTTGTGATTAAGTAAACATGGAGATAAAAAAGAAAAATGTAACCAAGTCACAAATACACATATATGAGACAAAATAGAAATATGATTTTATTTCACTTTGAGATATCAAAAGTATTTTCTCTTTACAAAACCCTTGCGAGGGCATGGACCAAAGTCTTATTTAGAGATCTTCGATGAACACCATACAAAAAAAAGTGAAACTGAAATTAACAATCTGGATCAGCTTGCCACAAACTGCTTCCAATTTGAATCTGGAAGATATCCTTTATCAACCATGAAACTTAATTCACAAATAGAAAATAATACACAAACTATCAAGGATGGATCAACACCTCTAAAACAAACATCTGAAAATTTTGGTTTAGTCTTGAACCTTGTTGTCTACAATAAGACCCTGCTGTCAAAAAGAGAATTAGGCTTTGAATAAAATAAGAAATGAATGAAAACTGAAACTGTCTCATGCAACCAAAGAGAGAACCTTAGTCTTTCTTTCTCCTTCTATTCCTCCTTTGTCTATTCTTCTCATTCAACTTTTATTCTTTCCAAATAAGTTGAAGTAGTTAAACTACTTTCTTTAGTTAAGTTGATTTAACTTAACTAATTAGTTTAGGAGAAATAAATAGTAATAATATAGTTAAGGTTATTAATTAATAACAAGTAGGTAGGTGGGACCCCTTGTGACTCCCGTCATTTTTTCCTTTTAACTCGTGAAATATAATACAATTTTTTTTTTTTAACCATATGCTGCCCTTGTAACTCTCTTTAATATCTTCCAAACTTGATATTTAAATATCAGAAATAATTTATATCATATCCAAAAGAATATATATGTCCACATTATCCACATTATCCATAAAATACCAAAACAGAGCTTGTTGTCCAAAAATAATGAAAAACACTAAGCATTGTCTTCATCAACTGAAATCATAAAAACATAATCTAAAAACCATATTTGCCAATTTTCATTTTTTCACTGAAGTTTCCCTTAGAATTCTCAGAAGTATCCAATGGTTGATTAGACCCTTGAGGTTGTATCTTGTTGATCACATGGGAACAATAATCCTTCAAATGCATGCGGGAAGAGGCGGATTTTGAGGAATCATTGGAGGGAGAATAAGAGGAGGAAATTTCCTTTCCCTTGTCTTGCATAGGTTGGGGAATATCAATTTTTAATCTCTTACTGGCATGTGAAGATTGAACTAGCGAAACAACACGGAAAATCTAGACATTGGGATTGAAAGGTGGTGGCAACTGCAATGACATAGTGGACCAACCACGATGGTGAGAGATAGGTTGGTTGACAATATCTTGTCAACCATCATTTGCTAGGACTTTGGGCTATAAGGATAAATGTGGAGGAACGAGAATGCCAAGGATGTTCTGAGGAGGTTGAAAAGGGGGCCTTTCGAGTCGAGGGTGCATTATTCCATGGCCAACCCAATTAAAGAAACCAACTTGGAACAATTGGTTCAATTCTTGAGGATCAACATCAAAATGGATGGAAAATATAGGCCTCCTATGGCCTCGGTTCCAATTTCCCCTACCTCTGTTATTTCGGCCATTGCTTCCTCTATTGAAAAATCTCATCCTATAGTAGAAATTCCTCGGTAATGAAGCTCTTAATAAACCATACATGACACTCTTCTTACATGAATAAAAAATTGGCTCAAAAATTGACACGAGATACATGCAAATCCATCCATAACAAACCATTTGTTAATTTCCAAGTGAACATGGGGTGATAGGGTTCATGGGAAATATGGAGGGAGTGTAATTACTGAAAAGTGGTATCATGATAGGGGATCAATATATGAATATTGTTCAATCAATTAACCAACAATTTGACTGTGTATAAAAATATCAAAATATCAGTCACCAACCCTTGCTATGTTATCCCTTTGTCGCTTCTACACAGACTTTTCCTTTTAAATTTATATCACAGAACATGGATGCAATAAGTGAAATCATGATTATGAGGGGAATGTAATTAGAGAAAAATGATAGAATGATAGGGAATCAATATGTATATTGTTCAATTGAAAACAAATCATAACATTCTACCTTAAATGCAACCAAAACATATCTTTGTCCATAATTTCAAAGTTTAACAAGTGTTCCTTTTCAAAAACAATAATCCAAACTAGTATTTTCTTTGACAAATTTGCTTGCTGGTTTCCAAATTATTTTACACAATAATCTATATGCCCAAAATTATTTTAATCACAGTAACCATTGTATCCACATTATAATTATATGACAGTCATAATGAAAAGCATTGTAATCGCTATAGGGAACCAAAATAGCATTTGAACCATGACCATAACATTAATTCCAATACTTAATCCTTTAAAACCAATAGGAGTATGTATAATGTTGATAATCAACTCATGTCCATCATTTATTTAGCCATTGTTCAATGGAATCATTATGGACATTATCACTCTTATTCGGGCCTCAAATGGTTTGAACAAAGGTGTCCCTTTTATACAACCAACATAATGATTGAACCAAAAATAACATTCAATACTTTGATCACAAGCTTCAAATGGATAGGTGGGTACAAATCTCTTCAAGAATTACCAAACAAGGAACCCAACAAAATCATGCCCAAGTAACCGAACACACACAGTGCTCCCATCAACCTCAAACTGTAGTAAATATGATCTCAATGTAATATTCAGGGTTTAAGATAGCAAGTGGAAGAGACAAGAGGAGGTTCAACCAGAGAGTTTGGCATTTGAATGACACAGACATCTCATTCTGTAGGTGACCTATCATAATTTACCATAGAAAAATAGCATGCAATATTTCCCTCGGCTGTATGTGTTTCAAAACAACAGACTGCAAATTTCAACATAAAAACAAATGAATCCAACCCCTCTTAACAACACTGCGTAATGAGTGACCAAATATAAACCTGTTTCCGGCCAAAAAACATGATAGTTCTTTCATCAACTTATGGGTAGCATTGTCTTCATACTGTGTAATGTTTACCAGGAAATGGTGAAGGTGGGGTCACATCAAGCAAGTCAACAACTGAGGGTTTTTCTAAGACAAGGCACAAAATGCTTCAATCTTCCATCACCGTTCACATAAAAAACCATAGAGTCAAACATGGCATGGGCATACTTAGTCACAGAGACCAGTAATGTGAATATATAGGTGGGGCATTCACAAATCCCAAATTTTAGGCAAACTATGATAACCAACTTCCATAGAGAATTCAGACCCGAAAACCAAGCCATGACCAAGTAGGCTCCACTATAGTCTTTACTCAACAATTCCAGTGAACAATTACACATATCAAGGACCATGCGACCAACTTTTAAAATCCAACAGCCCCAGAATGACCACAACAGGAAGTCAAAAAATGCAACCAAAACACACAGTTCCAAAACATCATAACAACTTGAGAATCACACAGACCACGAGAAACTAGAGCCAAAATTTGATTCAAAGGGAAGAGTAACTCTCATGAATGGAAAAGTAATAAAACCCATACCTGGAAAAGTATGTGCGAGGAGAAAAACCAAGATTGTATACTTCCTCCATGACTGAGCAAGGCAGAGAAGTAACAACTACCAGGGCCAAAACATTGCAAGAATTACTAGGGTGATGGGCTCGAGGGGAGTTTGAGTGACGTGCATTTATTTCACATCGCTTCTCCCTTCAGACTTCATTTAATTTTTAGTATGAGCCAATCCCACTAGCCAAATCACCATAGCACAACGTTCAAGCCATTAATCAACTAAAACCCCAAAATTTTCATATTACTTTTGCAAAGTGCGTGATAGTCCAAGGTGTGCCACCCCTTTCCAATATCGAATTCCTTCAAATGACAATGTGCTAGGAACACAATCCACTATGCAACTCAACAATGCGCATAACCATAATAGCAAGTTTCATTACCATCCAACCTTCGCCATGAATAATACACAACATTAAACTTGGAGTATAACTCTTTCATCCAAAAGGGAATCATTATCATATTTTATGAGGGATCATCCAAACCATTAGCTCCATGTTTTAATCACCCAACCACCACATATTACCATAAAAAATTTAAACCATGATCTGAAACAAATGAAATGTATAAAACTGTGTTGTTTCTATCACATAGACATAAAAAATATAAGCGCTTCTTATCCACCATATTCAAATGAGTATTACAAGGGGGTCCCACCTACTAGTATATTATTAATATAGATAAATAATAAAGACAGGTAATCATTTGCGAGCATAGTATTCATCGTTGTGCTTTTAAGCATCAACACATACTACATCTCCTCCATATAGGGTTGTAGAGAAACTCGCTACTCTATGTGCAACAACAAACCATATGACCAACGTGAAACTATGTGATGTGCAACAACGTCAAGGAAATTCACAATGTTGAAGAAGATAAGAAGGTAATGACTGAAACCTCTAAGAGTGTGTCCAAAATTTTGATGCAATCAATTTTTCAAAAGATCAGTGGTGAAGTGGTGCTAAGGAAAGAAATAATATTGTGTAGGAAATGAAAGGGCATGTAGTAAAGATTGCTCATGATGAATATGGAAGTGTGATCCTCAGGTGCATTCTCAGTTTCATTGATGACACCAGTCTTGTTCCTAAGTTTCTATTTTGTAATTATTTTAACTCTGGTATACTCATTCTGTAAGGATTTTTTGATATTAGGGCAGCTCCTAGTATTAAATCAATAGGGAAATCTATCTCCCTCTTTTGTGGAAATCAGGGAATTTCTTGGAATACATCTTCAAATTCTTGCAATACTAAAAATATTCAAGGTTTGGTCCTTTTGTCTTTTATGGTTCCTCCACTTGATCTAAATACAATTGAAAAAACTTCCTAAAACATTTGTTCAACTTTAAGGTTGAAATCTCCGTTAAAGAGATGGGTCTTGGAATTCCTTCACAAAGATCTGTTTTCCTTCTTCATCAAGGCATGTAAATGTCTTGTCATGGAAATCTAGGACAACATGGTGCTTGTCCAACCAATCCATTTCGATCAAGATATCATAAGATCCTAATGGTATGAGATTCATATCAGCAAATGCATTTACTCCATTCAAATTTATTAGATAGCCTCTTACTATCTCACTGATCCTTCTTTTGGTTTTAGTGGCTAGTTGAACCAAACTTGATTTTTTGAGCTTACTTTTCTCCAAACGTAGTCTATCCACCACTTTAGGATCAATGTAACAATGACTTTCTCCTAAGTCAATTAAAATAGCAATAACTTGATTAATAATATTACTTCCACTTTGATCATATTGGATTGGTGTTCTACTTTTCGTTCTTCTAAGGTTGCATATAATGTTGGAACATTTATACCCATGTCTTCTATTGTACTAGCCTCTTGGATGTTGTGCATGGTCTTCATTTTTTCTTCTCTGTGAGGGAAATTCTTGTACATGTGATCTTCTTTTCATCCCCAAAATTTTATTGGTGGTCTTCCCCTTTTTCCCAAGGAGTATTCCTTCTTGGATTCATGCTTAGTAGATTGATCCTGTTGATTTTTATCAGGATTGTTTCTGTTGAAAGGAGGTTTAAATCCCTTTCTTCTTTGATCATATTTCTCCTTCTTCTTATCCTTATAAGAATTTTGTAAATATTATCTACCCTTTCATTTTTCATACAAGTACTTATCCTTTCTAATGGTCTCTATCAAAGTTATAGACTTATCGTATTGAATCTTCTCTTTATAAAATGATGGCAGTCCGCTCAAAAATATTTGTGTATTTATCTTATCATCCTTGATAAATCCCACATACTTCAACAATCCTCAAAACTTATTTTCATATTCTCCCATGGTCATGATCCCAAACCTAAGTTCAAATAACTCTTGTATCTTCTTGTCATAGTAGTTCTCTGAAAGATACTCCTTCTAAAAACACCTCTTGAACTACTTCCAAGTTATCTTGTTCTCATTAATGTGCTCCACTTGCTTCAACTGAGTCCCACCACATACCATTTTTCCATGGAAATAGCATGTGGCAATTATGAATTCTAGATTAGAGTAGTTGTACAACAAAAAATACTTCCTGATTCCAAGCAACCATGCTTCAACATCATCTTATCTTTCTCTTTCAACATCAAAGGATGATGTCTTAAGCTTCCTAAACTCTTCTTGAAAACCCTCCAACTCATGTCTTCTTCTTTGATGCCTGACAGGATATACTTATGGACTACTCCTTGAATCCTCATATGCATAAGACTTCCCCATTGAGTAAGGAGGTGAGTTAGGTATATGAGTTCTACTAGACCTTATTGAATGATTAGCTCTTCTATAGTTATATATTCTTTCATGACGTCTTCCTTCCTCCTCTTGTATTGAGCCTGATCCATTCTTTGTTTGTTTCAAAAATTGATTTAGGCTTTGCATCATTTGGGAATTTATTTGATTTTGTTATTTCATCATCTTCTCATTGTCTTCTTTGTAACTCTGCACCTCTATTCTCAAGCTTCTCACAGTCTCTATCAATGTCTTTGGATTCACTCTACTCCAATGTCCATTAGATTATGTCTCTGCATTTCCAACATTGATATTTAATCCTTTGGCTTCTCTCTCATGACTGAGGGCTCCCTCTCCTTCCTCCATTTACTGAATATGAATTCTTAGTTTGAAATGATATGTTTATACCCCTAATTATGCAAGAAAGTGTGCATGCAACATAATTTATGTTAGATAAAAAATAAAAATAAAATAACATATATACACATTTATGGAAAAATGACTTTAAAAATTAATATTTTTATTTTGTTTCTTAAGGCCACCAGTCATATTCTTCCCAATTGATTATAATATACATTGCTTAGAACAATTTTATGGGTGCATAATTGGATTCCTTTATCCAAGATATTTTCAATGACTATTTGTTTGCTTAATTCCAAGCTCTGAGAAAAATTTTATGCCCTTCTAATTTTTTCTAGGCATTTTCCTCTTCAACAAGAGACTTTTTAGTTGATATGGACTCCACATGGACCCTTCCATATGTGTTGGATGACATGGAATTGAAGTGGTTGTTGACATGGCATTGGCCACCAACCCACCCCTCTCAACTCACAAATAATTCACAACATATGGCTCTAATCTGGTCCGATCCACTAGGCCACTAGACAAAACCCCCCCATGAAAACATCCAACCAACAAGAGTGCTTCACGCCAATCCAGTCCATCATACATTGGTACATTGGCCCATTGGCCACCGACCGCCCCTCTGCAAACGTTCAACCAATAAGGATCATTTCACATTGGTCCGGTCCACCAGGGCACCGACTACTAGGCTACACCTCGCAAACTTCAATCTTCCTACCTATCCATTGACCTTAGTTTTTTCAATCAGGGAAATGGCCCACTGGCCACTGCTTTCAAGCTACATATAACTCATAACAAGCTCAATTTTGGTCTATTCCACCAACCTACTAGGCACCTGCACTAGTTTTCCAAAGAACTCCTAACAAGCGATTTTTGTTCAGTTCACCATCCCAACGGGGGTATCCACCCACCATGGTATTAGAATCTACGTATAAAATCTATCCATTCAAAGTGATATCTAATGTTAGTCCTGTTATCCCCGATATCTAGGGATAACTAGGAGATCATGTCTCGAGGCCCACATGGTCCTAGACATGGAGTACTGAGAGCAGGAGCGACTTGAGCATGGCCCTGGAGAGCCCATCTTTCTTCTTCTCAGCTAGCTTTGTCCTGTCAGCAGTACCAACTTCCATCACTACCGGCCTGGGTTTGCATCAGAGAGGACTCTTGCTCCATGAGGTAATTGGTCCAAGGTATCATGGTATGTGTCATATTTGATCATTATAACTTTCTTATGTATGCATTAGGTTCCTTTCATTTCGACTGACTGCTTGGATCTTACACTAATCCTCTTGACCATTGTTGGGGTGATTGATGGGACAACTTAGCAAGCTAGTATTCATGGGTCTTGGTTAGCCACCAAGGGGGGTTTGCAGAGCCATCATCCGCTCCCACCATCTTATCACTTTTCCATCTTATATCTCGCTCATCCATCCTATTCCCCTAGTTTGGCCATTAGGATGACCTTCCAGGATACATATTGTCTTGTGGGAAGAAGGGGCNATAACTTTCTTATGTATGCATTAGGTTCCTTTCATTTCGACTGACTGCTTGGATCTTACACTAATCCTCTTGACCATTGTTGGGGTGATTGATGGGGAAACTTAGCAAGCTAGTATTCATGGGTCTTGGTTAGCCACCAAGGGGGGTTTGCAGAGCCATCATCCGCTCCCACCATCTTATCACTTTTCCATCTTATATCTCGCTCATCCATCCTATTCCCCTAGTCTGGCCATTAGGATGACCTTCCAGGGTACATATTGTCTTGTGGGAAGAAGGGGCTAAAGGCCCAGGGGGTAAAAGCAGCTGGTAAAAGATAAAAGCCATAGGAAAATGAAAGCCTAGAGA
>SNQJ01S0221542.1:0-15031 GCA_010110895.2 Picea sitchensis
CTTCATGTTATGGAGCTCATTCTTTAGACTCATTATTTTTCCAATGTTTTTGACTGATAAGAGGTTTGTTAGGGTATTTTACATATTATTCAATGAGTCAAGGTGGGATATGTAGTGTATCAAGTGGTGTTTTATAGAGTCCACTATGATACTCATGGCATTGATGTCACCGTCTTTGAACTTCTCCATAACTGCAACGTTCTGTGGTTCCTTCTCTTTTCCTTCTTAAAACTCTGGTTCCATGATCTTTCCTTTTATGATATCCAACACTTTATTATTGGAAAGGATGAGGTCAATCCTCATCTTCCATGCTATAAAGTTAGAAGCTCCATATAAAAAAAATTCTGACTTCATAGAGTAAGTCATGGTTGCTTTGATTTGGTCAACCCTAGATCTGACCAAAACTCAAACTTGACATCTTGGCTTGCTGAGAGTACTAGGAGATGTGCTAGGCTAGGGTGCACTGATCTATCTATAAATTTGGTCAATCCCTTCACTTAAGGTGCCTCAACAAGAGGATTAGGGTTTCTACAACTACACCTGCTAGTAAACCTAGCGGTAGTGCTATGGTGACTGCTCCTGCTAGAAACCCTAGCGTCAGTTATTCAACGAGCTTAATATCCTTACAACTATGTTTCCTTCCAACGATTATATTGAATGAAGGAGGTGTGGGCCCATAACCTGTTAGAATATAATGGGTGTGCTCATTTTACCATTGACAATATCGCTATTGTCACCCAACCATATGCCTAAGCCACCCTCTGAGCACCTTAGCTTTGATAGAGAATCACTCTAGAAGCAAACCCTAGGCTAGATAGCCAAACAAAGGGTAACGCACCTTTCCCCAAGGATAAAGCACCAACAAGAGATGATTAGATATTCCAAACCCTAACCAAGAGATAGTCCAAGCCAAATGTGATCTGTTAGCTGCAACAACTCCAATGGAAGCTCTCCTCCAAACCTGCACACAAAAATGGGCATTGCAGTGCACACAAGTGTTTCTCTGCAATTCTGAGACTGCCTACCAGAATGAAGACTGGCCTCCTGTATTTATATTAATTCTTGCTAACTTCTTAGGCCGACTTCTCATTCTGGGTATCTGTTTGTTCAGTATATATTATTTCTTCTGGTTGACTTCTTCTCTTGCAGGCTAATAACCTAATACAAAATATCATATTGAGCCGACATGTCTTCTAGGGTTATTAGACAACTCATTAGGGTTTCTTCTCGCTTCCCGAAATATTCTATTCTCCTCGGGTTTACACATGGAGGTAAATGCTTCCCATAGTTACCATAATATCAACAACCCCCTCCCTCTATCTCTCCATATTACTCTTGAGATCTCTTCTTCCCTTGTTGGATATCTCCCTCCCTCCCCTTATCTCCCTATTCCCTCCCCTCTCTCACTTTGATATACCCCTATCTCTTCCTAAATCCATATTACCTTCCCTCTCTCTCTTACTATATCGCCTTCCCTATATCTCCAACACTCTCCACCCATTCTCTCTTTATCTCTATCTACCCCCCCCCCCTTCCCTCTCTCTTCCTCATCCCTATCCTCTTTGTCTCCTCTATCTCTCTCTATACCCTCCTCCTCCTCTCTCTCTCCCTCCCCACAGTGTCTCCTCTCTCTCTATCATATATCTATCCCTCTCTCCCCTAACATCCCCCTTCTCCTCTCCCCCACTCTCACCTATTTATCTCTTTACCTCTCTACCACCCTTACCTCTCTCTCTCTACCCCATCTCAGGCATTGGAAATACATGGCAAGGCAAGGAAGGGAATGGCAAGGGAAAGGCAAGGAAATGCAAGCCAAGGCAAGGCTAGACATGTAAATCCAAGCAAGACATGGAAATACAATTCAATTCAAGGAGATGGAAGGAGGAAGGCTAGACGTGGCAAGGAAATAATAAATATGGCAAGGAAAGACAAGGGATGGGCATGGAAGGTAAGGTCTAGGTCTAGGTATGGAGGTACAAGGAATAACAGAGACAATGTGACACAAAGTAAATGAAAGTCAAGGGGAATTCAAGAACACATGTAAAGGGAAAGGAAAGGATATGCAAAGGAAATGTTAGGAATGACAAGGAAAGTCAAGGTAGGAAAAAAGACTGAACTTGTGGGAGGCAAGGTAAGGCAAGGAATGTTCTATTTCTAGGTCTAGTTATGGGAAGGAAAGACAAGAAGGGAAATAAAGGCTGTGAAGGTAAGGCGAGATGTCAGGAAAGTCATGGAATGCTTGATTAAGGCAGGAAAATGCTAGACATTTGCCGTCTCCCCATCCTAATAGAGGGCATTACTTGCATAAAATATTACATAACCAAAAATTTGAGGGTTATCTCCAATTCTCGTTAGCTTACAGGCTATAGATTATACAAATTTAACCATTCAGGATAGCAATTATTTAAATACAACTACATCATGCTCGAAAACATGAATGTCGCCTCCTCACTGAGAAAAAATATGCACATAATATCCTTTGTATTGTCTGTGACAACTATTCACAATCCATGCACAACATGTTTGGTACTGCATGTGACAACTATTCGCAGCGTGCATGATAGTTCAAGCACCACATCGGAATCCATTATCATTACTACTAAAATCGATTAAAAATGCATTGAAAAACCAATTTATGAACAACATAAAAATCAAACTCATGCAATTGTCATACTAGTTAAAAACATAAATGTAGCTAACAATTTTTACCATAATAACATATAATTTATTCTCATGCATAGAGTAAAACATAGGATAGTTAAACTCATAAATTAACTCAGAAAACATATAAACACTTATCCTTTTAAAAATAGTTGTGCAACCAACTACCTAGGAAGGACATTCCACAGTTGTATACTTGTTGTCTCAAATCTCAATAGAAAGTCACCCCTTATTTGGGGATAGAAATCCACAAAAGATGTTGGTCTCTCACTATCCACTCACGACTCAGTATCCCACAACCCACTGGTATTCTCTACAACTATCCCAAATTTCCTCCAACTCTCTTCCTCTTGACATGTTGAACCCAAGGAATGCACCCCTTCAACTTGCTCTAGGTGCATCGGGCATCCATTCATTTATAGGGTCTCTGGAATAGGTAACTAGAATATCTCGAGAACTCAGGAAATCCAATCTTGGGAAAACTACCAACAACAGATTTAGAAAACACTTGTTATAGTGAAACTTCCACAAGAGTTCACTCTTTAGACCTAACAATCTAGCTCTTCAATATTCAACTCTAGAATTCTCCAATATCATCCAGCACGTGCTCAAAAAAATTCAACCAAGCTTCTTTCTCTATCTCCAATGCTATATTTCTCTACTCTCTACTTTTTGTTCCATGTAAAACTCAATTTGTAAAAACTACTTGTGACCATCCATATGGTTTTTCCTCTTTTTGGGCTTACTTGCTCGACTTAAACTCTTTACCAAACTAAATGTACCCATCCCCATGATCTCCAATAACTATGGGATGTGATACCTCACATCCACATCTTATATGAATTTAATGATTGGGATCTCATACCTCAAACTGAAATTAGAAGTTATCCCCAATGATAACAAAATTCAAAAAAATGGGTTTGAATGAATGCCATAATTAATTTCCAACTTGGATCCCTCTTATACACTCCTAGACATTCCCTTCTATTTTGGATTAATTAAGTCCTCATCTTTGTCCATGTCCCCCAAAATTTGGTATCACATTTTATTTATTTAAAAGCAGAAAAATGTCTTTGCATATGCATCGCTTGGTCATAGATACATTCATATCTACATTATGCATTAATTGAATTGGTAATTATAGTGGGGATTTTCTGAGGACATGGCAAGTCAAGGCAAGGAAAATGGGAAATGGCTAAGAAAGGATAGACATGGAAGGAAGTTCCAAGTCTAGTTCTAAAGTCTAGGTATAGAAAGGCAAGCCAAGGAAATTCAGGCATGGAAACCTGAGGCAAGGCATGTCAATTCAAGGCATGGAATGGAAATTCAAGGTAGGTAGGAGAAATCAAGGGAAATGTGAGGCATGGAAATGAAAGGGAAAGGCATGAGAAGGCAAAGGAGCATTGCATGGAAAGGCAAGGAAATGAAAGACATGGAATGGCTATACATAGCAAGGCAAGGTAGGAAAGGCATGGGAAGGCAAGGTCTAGATCTAGGTCTAGGTCTAGGAATAGATATGGAAAGGAGAAAGCAAGGAAATACAAGGCATGGAGGAAATGGAAAGTCAAGGAAATATTTGGCTATGCACAATGAAATTTGACTGATATGACCAATTATAAGGCCCATGTTTATGAGAATTATAAACTTCATTTAAATAATAAACAAGTAACATATTTACAAAAAAGATAAGATCACACCGATGTTTGTTAATCCTAAAGCTAGTGAACAACTTTTGTCTATAAACAAATGTATTTGCATCATTTTTGCACTTATCAATAATTATTGATAACTATATGGACACATGGTTTATGATTTTTGACAAAAGTTTCAATAACAACAAGCATATTTTTTTATATTTTTATGCAAATTAACTGTACTAGGTTTTTCGAAATTGGATTAATTATTTTAGACATAGGAAATTTGAGACGGTAAGTGGGGGGTTAGTGAAGTGATACATTAAATATCTACACAAATAAACAAAAGAGAATAGTTTATTATTTTTTAATTTTTTTTTTCTTTTTTTTTTTTTTATTTAAAATTTTTGAAATAATCTTCTCACTCATAAATATTCACTATGCATAATCTACTACAAATAAACAAAAAGAAGAGAATAGTTTTATTATTTTAATTTTTTTTTCTTTTTTTTTTTATTTAAAATTTTAGAAATAATCTTCTCACTCCTTAAATGTAGCGTATAATCTACTTGCATACATACTAATTATATATTTCCATATCATATTATCAATCTATTTTTTGTAGTGGTTTTTCTTGACATAAAAGCTCAATAAAAAACTATCCATTTCATGAAATTTTTGTGAACTTTTTTGTATTTTGATTTTGGGAAAAGAGTTTATTTTTATTGTTTCACCTTTCTAGAGTGATATATGTATTCATCTTCCTAAATATGGCGAATATATATATTGATACCTCTTAGGACATTATTTCATTTAATAAAGAAAATTTCCATGAAAGGTTCTCATAGTTTTGAAAGAATTAATTGGATGCTTGTATTAAAAAGTGAAAGAATTAATTAATTGGATGCTTGTATTAAAAGGCGAATAAGTTATTGGTATCAACAATATGAAATATCTTAGAAAAATAGGATCGTAGAAGTAAATATAAAACAAATGCAGAAATAAAACCTGAGAGAATGTACACAATACAATATAGACACAATTATGTGTGGTTCACCCAATTTGAATTCGTCCATGGGAAAAATTTCAGTCCTTCCTTTATTATTATCCAACAAATGAGAGGGATGCTGACCTACAACACACCCTTCTCTTCGTAGTTCTCTCTCTACACGGTATCCTCTCGCAATATAATATTCACATACATACAACGAAATACAATTCCCTCATGAAAAGAGGGTTTCCTTAGAGAAAAAAACCCTAACATAAATTCTATCATCATATATGACACCTTGTAATGAATGGTTCAAATTGACTGAGAATTACAAATATTTTGAGAAAATTTTCCCAAAATTTCTCTTTAGGGGCATTGCCCCTAATTCCCTGCTAGTGTGGGGGGTCCATTAATTATCTATGCCCCCCACTGGATCCCCTTGATGAAAATAATTGGAAATCCCCACTACGATAGGAAATGGCATCCAAGCATGGCTGAAAAAACCTATGAATCAAAGAAGATGTCAGGCTCCATAAGCAACATAATATTGCAAGACTACCAACCGTTCAAATATTTCATGTGCTAACTAGACGAGAAAGTGGAAATACCCAAAAGTTGCAAGCGCATACAAAGAGAAAGTGGGAAAATCAATGTTTCACAGAATCAAGGAAATACAATAGAAAAATTAAGGAAGTCAAAGTGTCCATGGGAAAACTAGAAATATGGGGAATATGTAATGGGAAATGGTTCGTCATTGGTCATATTATGCATTGTTAGATTGTTTTTTCTAGTATTGTTTTTGTTTTTTCTATGTTATCAATCTATCACCATTGTTGTTATTGATTCTAATGCGATAAGCTACTGTAATCGATTCTACAGGAATAATTGTGCATTTGCAGTGGCAATAGAATATGTAGTGGGTATTGGAACATGGAGTGTGATGTATAATCTATGATAATAAGGATGTACTCATGTGATCATGACTTCTAAGATACTGATAAGATAAGTGATCATTTGGGCCCTAAAATTTTGGTTATGATGTGTATGACTCTGTAGTTTATTCATTACGCAATCACTTATGTATTGTGTGCTTGGTATTTAGCCATTATCTCTTATGTATGGAATTTTTTGTATGTTGCACAACCTAGTTAATATGATGTTTATGTTGTTTTAGACTCTCAGTGATATAATTATTTATATGTTAAAGTAGGACTCTGCATTGTGTTACGCTAGACCCAATGATTCATCCTCTTTGACTCACTTCACCTCACACAATTCTCAACTGCACTTTGAGTGAGACCTCCTTCTCTTCCAGAAGGTTGAATTTACTATGTAAAGGTTAATTTCCTTTACATCTCAAAGTATTTGTTTATTGATAAAATAGATAAAATAAAGAAAAAAAAACATTAAAACACATTCACACCATCCAAGAATAAACACAATATATGACTTGAGAATCATGATACGAAAGAAAACCTAGCTAGAAGTTGAGGTTGCTATGTTCTCTTTTCTCTGGTATAGAAATGATGCAAGTACAAAGAAAGAGGCACTCTAAGTGAAGTTTCACCGCGTTTTGGCTTGGATGGCTACTCCTGAGAATCTCTTACCTCTTTAGCTCACATAATATTAATCTTATGTATTCTTAGCTATGGAACAAGATACAATGAAAATAATGGAACCCCTTCTCTGAGTATTTCAGGTATTTAACATAGCCTAATAGCCATAGAGGATAATTTTTTGGTTCCTCCAACCTTCAATTAAGATGAGTTTGGTACAGCTATAAATTTCTTATAAAACACACTACATGGAGAGCCCCGCATGTCTGTGTAATGGAGGTTGACGTTGCATCCAATCACACCATGGAGATCAATATGGTAGGTCAAGTTATTGGGACACCTCGTTCTCATATAGACCGATTAATGAACAATATTTGTGGTTGAAAGGTATCAGTTGTAGGTCTGTATTCCTACATATTAAGGTTTGGACTAAAAAAAGGTCTTTTGATCCCTCAAAATTTATCCATAAGATTTATGACTATTTTTTGGACCCAATTTTTCAAATTGGGACATGTCGCTAAAATTGTTTTGCAAGCTAATTCCTCCAATTTTTCACCCAAAGCGTGGCGAGATAGATTAAAAATAATATAATGATCAATATGGATCATACATCCACATACATGGTTTCTTTTGATGCTCCAAAATATTTATTGAATAGGGTGAGGAAATGTTTCCTCTACCCTCTCGATGGAGTACCATTTTTCTTTTCCTGGACGTTTTTCTTTCAACCCAAACTACCAAAGTTCACACTAGTCATGTCTCATTATTCTAGAATTCTTCTACAAAAATATATATTCCCCCAACACTACCTAAGATTTTGGTGCTAAGTCCTATATGACAAGTGATAAGTGTTCACCAGTTTCCTAATCCAACATGGAGGGCTCATAGAATTTGAGATTCTCCACATTCACTACTAAGTAAGAAATGTCCATGTATGGGGGTAGACTAAGTCTATAGGAATTATCTCCCGCATTTTCCAATACCTCAAAAGACCATAATGTAGAGACCCTTATCTTCTTACAGGGACCTGTGAGTATTTCCTTATTGAGTTGTAACTATACTTTTGTTTCCCACTTTAAATGTTTTCTCTAATATGTGTTAGTAATGTCTAGCCTTGTACTTTTTTTTGTGACTTATTTAGTGTCTCATGTACTTCAAAAGATAGGATGTAGATGAACATAACAAAATTTTCTACCTTAAATGCATCTCCTATGAGGTCCTCCCTCTCCTCCTTTTTCCATATATAACATCTAAGGGTGAAGGTGGAAACACCCAAAGCAAGTTTCAAAAAGTGAATTACAAGTAGAACTGTGGACCACTCTATTATAAGAGTTATATATAGATCAAATTTGCATCCCAATTATTCAGACGCTTCTTAATGTAATCACTCAAAAGATGCACCAAATTCATGTTGAATACTTATGTATGCCCATCTATCTATGGATAGAATATTGTATATCTCTTCAATTTAGTGTCCATATTCTCCTGATGTAGTCCAAAATGCAGCAGGAAATATGGTATCCATATATGATATGATGTTGGTATCCAAAAGTGCACCAAACCATATTCAAAGAACTCATTTTTTGTTGCTTGTCCATTGATGGTATTTTACAAGTCATGAGAATGCATATTTTGTTGAATCTTTCAAATACCACAAATAAATGGTCATGTTCCTTCCTATTTGTTGGTAAACCACTCCCACAAATCCATGGAAATTCTTTCCAGGGTCGAGTGGGTATGGTAAGAGATGGTATAGACCTTTCTTCTTGTTACTGGGATTGTTGGTACACCAAAGTATACATCCTCTAATATATTGTGCTACATTTACGGCATTCTTGGCTAATGCACACATACCTCTATAAGTTGAGCTGTCTTCCCAACACCAAAGTCTCACATACAGGATGTGTGTGAGCCTCTCGATAATTTATGTCGTTCACCTTTAGGAACATAGATATTATCAAGCTTATAGAATAACTCATTATGGAAATGATAGTGTATGATGTTACTTCTTCTATATGAACTTGGCCATGTAGTTGCTAAAGCACCTCCTTGAAGTACTTATGTTATGTGTATGCCTCTTTACATCATGGATAAAATGATCCATGTGCATCAGAGTTCAGCTGTAATACCAAATGTGGGTGGTCATAAAAACATGTCTTCCAACTTACTTTCTACCCTTTCTATAATTTATGAACAAATTAAATTGATGCAAAACCCATCCACTTGTAATGTCAAGGATTTGTTGTAGCTTACTATGGTCACATAAAATCTTTATAGCGGTTGGTGATCTGTGTGGATGGTGGTCTCCTTTCCCATCATATAGTGTTTCCACTTTTTGAAAACTTGTACAAATACATTGAGCTCCTTTTCATAGTATGGTAGGTGAGAACTTCCCCTTGAGATACTTCATAATGAAAGCATACAAACCTTTCCTACAGCATGGAGTGCTACTCCCATGGCATAGCAGGTTGCATCTATTTCCCACTTTGAAATGATTTTTTCAAGTTTGGCTGATTATGAGCACTAGTGGTTGACTAATCTTTATTTCCATCTTGTTAAAGGCCTTATGCAGATTCTTCCCCCACTGGGGGAACTCTTACCATTGGTTGTTATGGCATGGGTGGTGCAACTACCAATGAAAATGCATCCTATGAACTTTCGCCAGTATTGTTACTCCCCAACAAAACTCCCAACTTTGGTAAGAATTTGTAGGAATTGGACATTATATTATGGACTCCATATTTGAGATATCTATCTTAAGCTCCCCTCCAATGATTTCATACTTGCATTTCTTGAGATTTGCCTTGGCGGTGATTTTTAGAGTCTCTAACACACCAAAAGATGTGGCATATGATCCTCCTAGGTAGGAATATAAATCAATATATCATCCAAATAGACAATAACAAATGAATCTAGATAAGGATGTAAAATATCATTCCATTAGTCTCATAGAATTTAGTCGATTGTTACATAAAATAAATGGCGCCAACCAACCACTCATACAAACCTTTCCTTGCCTTGAATTGATGCACCACATATATTGTACTTTTGACTCATACCTAGTGATATATTGATTTCAAATCCATCTTAGTGGATTACTTGTGGCATGCTTCAACTAGTCCAATAGATCATCGATCCTTGGAAGGGGGTATTGATTCTTAAGTGTAATATTGTTCAATGCCATGTAACTGATCGTTCTCCAAGTCCCATCCTTTTTGGAAACAATTATGATGGGTGACCACAAGGTGAGGTACTTGGTCAAATTACCCTTCTCCAACAACTAGTGTAATTTATTCTTCACTTCATTGACTTCTAGAATAGATTGTCTATACAACACAATATTTTTCAATGGGGAGTCTGGAAGCAATTTATTTTGTGTTCCACTTCACTCTTAGGTGGTAACCCTTTAGACTCATGGAATGCTCCTAGCCAATATTTTGTAAGAAACTCCTCCAATTGATGTTTATTCTCTTTAGTACACTTACAGGGATTCCTTTACTCTCATTGACTCATCGTTAGATTGATTTTTCTTAAGAAAATAAAAACATATTCTTACTAGAAATAATCAACTTCTTGGATTGTTTATCACTTACCAGTGAAATATTTGACTTTCAACATGTGCTGTGGCATGTAGGAGTTGTAGGACTTCCATCCTTGATCAATAGTGGTTGGCTCTCTGAGAATATTTTATCCCTCATATGTACAAGTGCTTCTAAACACTAATCACATACATCAAGAGTCACATCCCACATGCACTTCATTACTTCGTAATAAGATCAACACTTATATCAAATTTAGTCTTACACTATTTTGTTACCTTTTTCTCTGCATCCTTGTTCACCCAACCCAATGGATAGGGACTAATATGATTGTGAACCTCCAATCCAAGCTTGTTTTCCAGATACATTGCTATGGGGTCCCATCCTATGAACCAGAGTCGAACTAAGCATCTATCTTGGTATTCTTGACTTGGATATTGATGTGGAAGAGTTTGATCATCTCTTCTCTTCCTCATGATGAAGGATACTCAGATTCACCTCATACGTATAGATGTGAAAACAATATTTTCATAGCTTTGATGAGCTACTTTCAACTGATTGCTTGAACCTTTGCTAAAGGTTTTTCTTTATGTACTTCTTGCGATTGTTTAGGTTCAAATATGGATGTATTTTCCAACACTTTCCTCAGTGTGGCTATAAAATGTTGTAATGAGTTACAATGGTTGTTGGGATATTTACTCTGTTGTGTAGTGGTTGTTTTCTTCTGATATTTTCTCCCTTTCCACTTCTTCTTCCCTACTTGGAATATTCTTGGTGCTCTTTCTACTTTGAACCACTTGGTTTCCCCTTATTTTAGCCTATGTTTTCCACATCTTTTTCATATACACATGCATGATCCACCATCCTTGGCTTGAAGAGAATCACCTACTTTCATAGTTGACTTTGTAAACCCCTTAGATAATTGAGGTACATATGGGTTCTTGGGAGAGATACACGGCATGATGGCCATCTTTTTTGAACTCTGTGGTGTACTCCTATGCACATTGTCAATGCCTCTTCTTGAAGTAGTCCCAATTTATCGTTGTTCCTCTACATGTCGATAGGAAAAATTGGGACTTAATGAGATATTAGAAGTCCTCCACCATACTAAGAATATCACCCTCCACCCTAAGTGTTTCTGTATGGATTTCACACTAGGATAAAGCATGGCCCTCTAAATTCAATATAAAAAAATGAAATATGTTACTCTTCATCTATATGGTGAACACTAAATAAAATTCTAGTTGTTGCAACTAATTATTCATTTTTAATGCATGATCTCACCTTGGTATGGATTTATGTTCACTTTCTCTTCCATATTGAATAGGAAGGATTCATGACACTCAAACTTGGATTTTCTTTCATGGATTATTTTCATAACTCCTTTCCCAAGTCTTCCTAATATTTTGATTTTCCCTCTGATCTATTCTTTGAGTTAGATCATCCATAATCTAGAAATGGCCTGAGCTTATTTTATAGATCTACCATGAGGACATTCATATTACAAGCGATGTCAACAAATTTTTTCTTCTTAGATCAAATATCTCTTACGCTAGATATTGAGGGTTGTTTTGGATAGACTCATCCTCCATGGATAGGGTTTTTGCAACTTCTCTTTAAGCTAATTACTAGATCCTACAACTTCCCACAAATACCCAAAATAAAATACTTCTTTGATAATATGATCCTATAAACTATCGTGGATATTCCTCGAATGGTTCATCACAATAAATCTAATAAAATATTGACATCTATAATATGAAGTTTAATTTCCTTTACATATCCATAATATTTAGTTAGCGATAAAATAGATAAATAGAAGAAAATAGAGAAACGATAAAATGCATTCACACCATCCACTAATAAACAGAATATATGACCTAGGAATCCTAATATGGAATAAAACCCATCTAGAATTTGAAGTTTCTCTACTCTCTTTTCTCTAGTATAGAGTGCAAGTACAAAGAAAGAGGTAGTCTCTATGGATTTCCCTTTGAACTTTGGCATGTATGGTTTCTACAGAGTCCCCAAATTTACACTCCAAAATAATACCACTCTCAAATTTTCTTCTCAACTATGGAACAAGATGCAATGCAAAGGAATGGAACCCCTTCTCCTCTTGGTGGTTTGGTATTTAACATATCTTGATAACCATCTACAAATAGAGTTTTGACTTCCTCAACCTTCAATTATGATCATATTTTGGACCTTCTATAATGTTAATATAAAATCCAATATGTGGATGGCACCACATGTCTAGAAAGTAAAGGGAGGGTTGATGGCCAAATCCCACTCACACCATGGTGATCCAATATAGTAGAGTGATAAACTTGTGGGAATGCTTTCTCATATGAACTTCGATTGAAAAACCGTCTCTATCATTGGAAATGTATCCAATGTGTAGAATTTAGAATCTTCCTTCATACTAAGGTTTGGACAAAAAAGTATTTTGATGCCTCAAAATGGCCACATAATATTTCTAATTGTTTTTGGACTAAATTTCCAAATTTGGACCGTTCGATGAAATATTACAGTTGATTCCTCTAATATTTTTACCCAAAAAGTATTGACATAGATGAAAAATAATATAATTATCAATGGATCCTTGTTTGTTCACCTAAATAGTAGAGGGAATAAAACAATGTTTCCTAAGTTAATAGACACATTGGCTAAAGATATAGAAGTTGAAGTGTAATGTGAAGGCTGTAGACATCAAAGAATAAATTCAAATATTGATATATAGAAGTTAAATGTTTCATTCTAGGTGGGTTGTTGAGTCTAGCTTCATTTGCAAAAATAATGATTTAAAGGCTAGTAACATCGCAAGCTCTAGCCTCTTCACTATAGTCCATGTACCATTCTTTAGCAAGTGGGACATAATGCATCCATGATATACCTCCCACCTCAACTAGGAATCCATCCCATCATTCATGTGAACACGATTGAAAAATACCACCAACTTCAACCCACAGTCACATAGTTTTTAATAATTTGTCACAACCAATATTTGGGTTTATTATCTAGCTTACGATCAACACGAACATGTGTTCAAATTTATTTTCTAAGATGTTGGATTCCTCTTTCCATACAAAATGTTGCATGGAACCAGCACTATCTTGAGGATATGCTTCATTGGGAAGAATCCAGCAGAACAAAGATTGTGAAATTTGTCACAGACAATTCTACGCAGAACTCAGAAAATAATGTGGGTGTGTCAAATATCACTTTGTGCACCAAATACAATAGCGATATTGAATTGTCACATATATTTAAGGGTTATTTCACTGTTCCAAATCATGTATTTTTGTTCCTATGAAGGAAAATACTCACGAAACATTCTTTCAAATGGAATTTTAGAATTTAGTTGAAATTACTTATGCGTAGTCTTTCCTAAAATCACTTAAACTCATCAGTCTACCAAGATAATTTATACATAGAGTTTAACCATTCAAAAACAAAACACGACAACACCACACACTCTTTTCTTTCTTAATATCAATGAAGGAGCAAATTTACAGAGGAAATTTCATTCATTCTTGGTCTCTTGGACCTGTGTGATCCATGCTTTTACATATTCAATATTACACACTCGCTAACCTTTGCCTCTTACAAAGTATTCAATATAACTTGAGCCCTTGGATATATCACAAACAAATGAATCATGAGTTATCTTAACAAATGCCTAAGCTAGAGATATGTTCCTAATATTTAGTAATAGACCTAACACCTATGAAAAACAACTCGATATCTAATCAAACAACCTCAACGAAAATGTCTTCTAGATACATCTCATTATTACTACAGATATAATAAAATAAATTATGAGACCAACTCCCTTGGTAAATGTTTGTGAACCATGAGGTCAATCTTAAGAATTACTACTAGATGCTCCTGCATCAAACTCCTTGGAAGAAAATAACTATTCATTAGGTCTTCAAGGTATGCACCATTTGGAAATTTGACAACACCACACACTCTTTTCTTTCTTAATATCAATGAAGGAGCAAATTTACAGAGGAAATTTCATTCATTCTTGGTCTCTTGGACCTACATGATCTACACTATTTTTACATATTCAATACGATACACTCACTAAACTTTAAATCTTACAAATAATTCAATATAACTTGAGCCCTTGGATATATCACAAACAAATGAATCATGAGTTATCTTAACAAATGCCTAAACTAGAGATATGTTCCTAATATTTAGTAATAGACCTAACACCTATGAAAAACAACTCGATATCTAATCAAACAACCTCAACGAAAATGTCTTCTAGATACATCTCATTATTACTACAGATATAATAAAATAAATTATGGAACCAACTCCCTTGGTAAATGTTTGTGAACCATGAGGTCAATCTTAAGAATTACTACTAGATGCTCCTGCATCAAACTCCTTGGAAGAAAATAACTATTCATTAGGTCTTCAAGGTATGCACCATTTGGAAATTTCTACTGCTATCATCCAAGCAACATCCTCTATTGGTCGACCCTTCCACTTGATCAAATATTTGAAATACTTCTTGCCTTTGTTTTTCATTAACACTTTCTTATCAAATACTGCCTCAATTTCCTTTTTCACTACGCTAGGTAGTTGTTTCTTCCATCCTACAGTTTGAACTTCGTCACTTGCAGGTTCATC
>SNQJ01S0221543.1:0-15152 GCA_010110895.2 Picea sitchensis
TACTTCATTGATTGTTGGTATGGATTATTTTCAGTAGGAGTGATGCACATGAAGATGTGATAGGTGGCTAATTTTTTCTAATGGATACGGGTGTGTTCCCACCTATGATATTTGGTAGATCTACTTGATTGTTCATTGCGATGAATTTATTTTTAGTAGGTGTGATGCTCAAGAGGACCTGCAATAGGTGGGTGCTTTGATCCGATGGATACTAGTGTGTTCTACTTCATTTATGAATGCCATTGATTTATTTTCAGTGGGTGTGATGCATAGGAATTGTGATAGGGGTTTATTCGTTCCATTGGTTTCCCCTGTGCTAGTTGGAGGATCTATTTCATTGATAACTAGTATTCGATCTATTTCAAAATGTGTGATTCCCAGGAGGACCTATGATTGGTGGTTGATTTGTTTTAGTGGATTCTACCACTTAGAGTGGATTGATCCACGTAATAGGCATGCTTAAACATTTGATTCTTTATTGGTTTTCATAAATTGAAATATGTTGATTCATATTGTGATAGAGTGATAATTATTGTTTGATCCATTTTGGTTGAGGTGTGACTCAAGGGTTTACAAGAATGTCAAATTTGCTTTGTTTCAGTGTTTTTTATAGATGGGAGGGACATTCTAGAATTATCCCTTGGGGATAGTATTGGTTGTACATATTGTACATATTTGTAGAGATCGATCATTGATGTGATAACTAATGTGATGCTAAGCTATTGTTGATTTTATGCATTTGTAACTTGGGTGGTGGATTCAATGATTGATTCCAAGGGTGAAAATGATGAGAGTAGTGATGAATACTAATGTCAGGGTTGTTATATTCTCTTAGGTAGAGGGATTTGATTGTGATAATACTCTTGCTTCACGGTTCTTTAAAAAAGAGGGAGGTGACCTTGTTGAGTTTGTTGCTTCAATTGTCAAAGGTTTTGAGTTGCATGAGAGAGATTCTCATGCTCATAGTTGATGATAAACTTCATGGGTTATTATTATTGTTTCCCTCGAGATTGAAATTTCAAGATGAATGAGTTGAGATGTATGCATATTTCATCTTATGCTTTTGATGGATTTGATCCACTTGTCTTGGTCTCATTGGATGTGTGATTATATTTGTAGGATGGTCGAACAATTCTTGATATGGTGCCAAGAGATGGTGGCCCGTGATGATGACTTTAGGGATTCTAGAGTTTTGATGGGCCATTGTTGATATCTTCCTTTATCTAGAGTGATTTTAGAGTTTTAAACAGAGGAATTGTCCTGTCATCCCCTAGCCTAGGGATAAATAAGGAGATCATGTCTCGATCCCCACAAATCTTAGACATGGAGTACCAAGAGCTAGGCGACTTGAGAATGTCCTCGAAGGGCCCCTCTTTTCTTCARCGCAGTCCACATATAAAAAATATYAGTACCATCACACCATTGTGGACTTRAAGTAGCAGTGAGTTTTTCTCCATGAGGTAATGAGTCCAGGTATCATGGTATGTACCACTTTGATTTTTGAAGCACTTGAACATGTTGTTTTGAATACTTCTTCATTTCATGAAGTTTGCTTGGAAATTATGCTCTTTTCCTCGTTCAAACCTGGAAGGGTGACACAGTTCCCTAGTAATTTTATTTCCATTTAGGATGGGTTGCTACTAGGTGGACCTGTTAAAATTCATCGTCCATTCCCTCCATACTTACCACTTTCCACCTTTATTCCTTCCATCTCCCATATCCTTGTTTGGGCATTGGGATTGGCTACACTAGGAAGGGTTTTACCTTACCTCGTGGGAAGAAGGGGCTAAAGGCCCAGAGGGAAAAAGTAGTTGGCAAGAGTTAAAAGCCAGTTTTGAAACCTTCGAGATGCTTCTCCCATGGATCCTCGAGAAAGAAGTGAAAATCTTCTCAGTAAAAAAATGGGACCCACAAGATAACATAAACACTCAAGGTACCAATTGAAGGATAGGAGGTCTCATCATGAGCTGACCTATTATGACCATGGGCATGTAGTTGTATGACATTACCACCTATATAGTCACCAAAATAGGGTAGTGTCTCTTAGTGGCATAGCCAAGAGAAAGGGGATCTCATCACGAGCCAACCTTCTCATTTCGGTGAATTTTTTGTGGATAACGTTGTCACCTCTGGTCATCAAGCTATGACAGTGGCCCCCAACTATTTCCTTGAAGAACACACGAAAAAGATTAAAATAAATAAAGCTAAGAATAAAATGCAATGAATGGGATATGAAACAATTGCATTCATTACAAGGTGCAACTCACCCTCCACAAAGGCACCCACAGGTAAGAATCTACATTTCCCTGTTATAACATGCACCCCATGCCCAAATATTTACCCCATGCCACCTCATACACTTACATTAATTGGAATAGATCCCACCTAGGAAACACCCCAAACTTAAGAGAGGTTAGCCTAATAGGACACCCTAAGACCCTCTCCAAAACTAACTTGTCAAATAACATAGCGTCTTTGAGAATTTCTTTGTGGTTAGGGGATTTGATGCACATGTTGGGTAATTTAATTATTGGATGTGATTTACATGCTATGAAATTTGTGACTTATGAACCCCTAGAGGGTGTGCTTTTTTTTTATGTTAATTTTAAAAAAAAAAAAAAAAAAACATAAATGAAATGCTAGAAGTAATGATGTAATAAAATATCCAACATAATCTTCACAATGCGCAAGAAATGATATCTGAGAGCTAGCATGAAAGAACACTTTGATTAGGATAGCGTGTTCATAGGCCTCTTGAGGGCAAACTCTAGTGAGCAACATTACAATAATCTCCCGACTAGGGTTTCATACCACCCTCGACCCTTATTTATACTAAATATGTCTATTAAGAGAAGCATCTAGAGAGAATCCTTCTAAATGAGGAAGCTTCTAATGGATCTTCTTACATCATATATTCTATTTTATTGAAAGGTCTCTTATTAATATTGACCTTTATTACATCGAATACATTGATCTACCTATGTGTGCGGGTTAGGTTAGCAATGTCCTCCCCCTTAAAAGCGACCTTGTCCTCAAGGCTTGAGATGAAGCTATTTGAGAATGGTGGTTCCCCAAGGTAACATCTCTTTGAGTCATATATATTTCCAGCATGCTAGCACTTCAACCAGTAGTTCTCGGCCTTGAGGAAACACTCAGTCCAAAGCATACGGATTTAGCATCCAAATGGATCCTTCTTATTCTAACTTCTGGAAGATTGGGACTTTGAATTGTACTGGTTCCAATCACCTTCTTCAAGCATGAAACATGAAAACTGGATGTAGCTTCGACTGGTTGGGTAGAGCTAACTGATAGGTTACTTGTTCCACATGCTTGAGAATTGTGTAGGGCCATAAAATTTGGGTGCTAACCGGCATTGCTCGTCCTTGAGGAAGTTTGCTTATATGGTTGCGGTCTTAGAGGAACACTGATCCCCTTCTACAAATATAGGCGTTCGAGTGACCTTGATACGCTGGCGATTCATTCTAATACAGGCCATGACCAAGTTCTCTTTAGATGCGAAGGACATCCTCGAGCCTTAAGTGTTTGGTCAACGCTTTGGACCTTGGTACCGATAAGTATGAAGCTGTGGTGGCTTGTCCATCTGCTTTGCTTCAAAGGTCATTAGTGGGCTGTATGGTATGTAGTGTTGTACCACCATTAGTAACCGGTAGGCCGGTGTTGTTTTCAGTGAAAGCACCTCGAGATAGGTTTTAAACACTTATTTGGCGACTAGTCGACTTATCTATGCAGGGATGATAAGCTGGTGAGATGCAATTGTATTGTGCCTTGTAGCTTAAAAGCGGTTCTTGCAATTGCTTGTGAAAGTTGGGTCACCGTCCCCGGAAACAATAGAGTTTGGCATGCCATGAAGCTTGAAGACTGATCCATGAAAATTTGGGCCACCGTTGATGCATTAAATGGGTGGTGAAAGGAGCACAAAAATGAGCATACTTGGAAAATGATCAACTACCACCATTATGGCGATTTATTCCCTGATTTGGGTAAGCACGTAATAAAGTCCATAGAGATGTCCTTCCAAATGGCAGGTGGAATAGGAAGTGGTTGGAGGGTGCTGAAGATTTGGCATTTCTCCCTTGTTGCATTGACATACCTCACATTCGACCACAAACTTACGGATGTCATGTTTCCTTTCATCGAGAAAAAACGTTTAACTTGGTCATATGTTTTGAGAGTGAACCACATGAGTGCTGTTGTGGGTGTAGCATGAAGCTTAGAAATTTTCATGGATTTGAGCTTGGATTGTTTACTTAAATGGCGACCTTTGTATGGCTATCCACGAAGCGAGGAGTACCACAGGGGAGCACATCCTTATTCTGCGATTCTTTGGATCGGAATCACGAACTTTTGGTCTTCTTGACCATTCTGGTGCCATGACTTGCGACCAATGGAATTACAATGAAGGAAAGAGAAAAAGGGATCCTTTGTCTTCATATTTCCGTGTAGGTGCATGCCACTACATTGTCTTTGCCATTCTTGTAAATGATCTCATAATCATATCAAAGAGCTTATTGACCTATTTTGTTGCTCCACAGGAGGAAATGCATTGTTCAGAGAGAAAGTATTTGAGGAAAGCGATAGTGCAATGTCTTAATTTGGAATCGTTGCCCCAAAGAGATAAGGATGCCATAATTCAGCGACATCACGCAGAATCCCCAACATTTCTTTTTTCATAAATAATAGGTTTGCCTAGATTCTTTTGAGACAGTTGTTTGCTAAAGTAAAGGCCAAAGTCGACCCTCTTGCATAAGGACAAGCGCCGATTCCTCTGATACATACGCATTCGGCTAAAATGTATTTGTGAAGTCGGGAAGGGTGAGAACCACAGTGGTGCACATGGCCGTCTTCAAAGATTGAAAATCTTGATCCATTGCTAGAGTCCAAGTGAAAGAGTTCTTTTTTGAGGAGGGTCGTGAGAGGTTCTACAATCTTTCCATAGTTCTTATTGAACTTGCGATAATACCCTGTAAAGCCCAAAAATCCATAAGATTTTGAGAGTCTTAGGATTAGGCCAATCTTGCATAGCTTGATATTTTGGATACCGGCATGCATGCTTGCCCATGATATGACCCAGTATTCTACTTTGGATGCAAAAAAATCACATTTGGGTACTTGGGAAAAGATGGTCTTTGAGAGAGTAAGTGAGAACTTGATCCACATGAGTCCGGTGGATGGTGCATCCATGTCTTTACTTTATATCTGAGGATATCATCAAAGAATATTAGGACAAAATGACGAAGAAAGGAAGACATGGTTCATGAGGCTCACGGCGAAGGTGGGAGTTACACAACCCAAAGGGAATGACCAAAACTTCAAGTAGTGGCCCTCCTTGAGTGCGGTAGTCTTGATATCGGACTCTTTCATACGGTCTGGTGATAGCGGCGAAGATCAAGTTTGGTGAAAAGATTGGGCTCACTCGGAGTTCATCGGGAGGTCATCAATAGCGGGAATGGGAAATTTGTCTTTGATGGTAGAGTTTATTGAAACCGCGAGTCGGGACACATTTGCCAAGAACCTTCTTTCTTTAACCATAGCCGAATGGAAGGGAGGAAGGGCTTCGTGCGGATGGATGACTCAGGCGGTGGGAGTTTCTGGACCATTTTTCAATTTCATTCTTTTGTGCAAAGGAATTGTTAGCGTGCGGGCATTATGTTGGGGAGGCTTCACAGGACAAAGGGAATGGAATGATCATGGACACCCGTGGGAAGGGGAAGTCCTTGGGGAGTGGAAAAGGCTGTTTGATGTTTAGAAAGAGGGCTTGGAGGTCTTGGGAGCGCAGGTGGGATCTCCGTAGCTTGTATGGCATGGAGTTGGGCTATGACACCTTTTAGAATACAGCAATTTTTCCATGCGATGAAGCCCAGTGATTTCAGGGAGAGCCTGATTGATGCCTTGAAATTTATGTTTGTAGCCTCCTTGGTCAAATTACATGATTAAGTTCACGAAAGGAAGTCCATGAGGAGATGGGACCCAAAGTTCTTAGCCCGTCGACACCCAACACAATGTCACAACCTCCCATTTCAATAGCAAACATATGGGATGAGGTTGTAGTCACCTGTTGGAGACACACATTTTTCCATGGTATCCTTCACATTTCGCCGACCACCATTGGAAATCATGATTTGGAAATTATTGTGACATGGATATAGCAATGGGTTTTCTTGAGCGATCATTGATGAATAAAATTGTGAGTGTTGCCACTATCAACCAAGATGATGACCTTCGATTGCTTGATGTAACCGATTAGCTTGAGAGTTTGGGAAGCAGAGTCGATTGAGCATTGGGGACACTCTTAGGAGGGTGGGAGGGAGGGTTTATTTCAGAAATTCTGGTGACTCGGGCATAGGGGTTGTCAACATCTTCTTCTTGAATATCTCTGAGGATGGACATAAAATTTTTTTCCTTGTGGCACGGGAAATGTTGTATACAATTACTCTTGAGGCCTTTGGGTTCATCGTTCAACCATTTCATCCACAGTCCAATTTTGGATTTTTAATGGAAATTTTGAGGGAGTAGTGGGGTTTGGTTTAGGGTGAGGGATAAAAAAAGGCTTACGGTTTGGGAGGAAACAATTTAGTGTACTTCTTTAGTATCTTTTTAGTATACTCCACTTACGTCGTGAGTCGAGCCATGAGGACATAGGCTCAGATTTCATCCTTGAAGACCCAGCGATAAAACACTCTCGAAAGAAAGCATGGAGTCATACCCTACGTTGAAAAGCCAGACGCTCAAATGGAGTTATGAAGTCTTCTACTGTGTCTGAGTGCTTCAATTTTGTCAAGCGGCCAAATGGTTGGTGTCAGGTGTCAAGCGTTCATAAGCTTCGGCAACAAATTGGGTCAAACGTACCACCCTTGAAGTTTTTTTCTCCATTGCCACCATTACCCATTCTTGATCAAGATGGAGAAAACCATACCAGAGATTGGCCAAAGTCATCTGTAATGTTGTAGAGAAATAATGTTCCATTGGCGGTAACCCGGTGGGGTCGAGCCATCAAATTTGGTTACATCCACCGCGGAAGCATTATGTCCCTTTAAGAAAGTGATGGGGTTGAAAGGAATGGGAAGAAGTTTCACAGCCGGTCTTTTTATGTGCATCAGGAAAAGTCATGGTGAGAACGGTTGAGATGCCAGTCGCGGAAAGAGCGATTCAAAATTTGAATTAGTCAGTTCATGTTTGACTTACATATTCTGGTGCTGCGGCTACATTTACGGATGCATTCATGGAGCATCCACGGGGAGGAAATAGTAGCAGTGAGTTGTTGCACTTCTTGTTGGGTCTCAAGTAAACCCAGTTAGGGTGTTGAAAGCCCGAGACTCTAGTTCTTGGATTACGGGTATGGGCCATGATAGCGGGTGAGCCCGAAAGGGAGGCAGGCGAAGTCGGGGAATGTTTTGTAGAAAAAAATGATATGGATAAAAGTGATAGGGAGAAGAGATGAATCTAATGGAATAGGTCTCAAATAATGGTGAAAAATGGGTGTGAAAAGGGTCTTGGTGGGGTCAAGAAATTTTTCTTGAGAAAAATGATATGGATGAAAGTGATAAGAGGCGAAGAGATGAATCTAATGGAATGGGTCTGAAATGGTGAAAAAAATTTCGGACTTTTTTTTTTGGTATTGGGATTATCGTGAATTAGAAGAATCTTTGCGGTGCTTCAAATCCCAAATTCTGAACCGAGGAGAGTATTATTTACTTAACAGCTTAGAATCTGAATGCGGGTTAATGAATCTCATTTGGTTTAATTTATTATGTTGCTATTTATATTCCCCAAGGGTTAGGTATTCAAAGGGTCTACAGACAAGGGTTGCCACATTGCTGCATAACTCTCCTAATATCGATGCGAGGATCCAACGGTAGTAGTATTCGGCCCAATATCTCGGGGCACTGACTAAGGAGGATAGAACATACCATTATCCGTACTACCTGACTACCAAAGTACTAGAGAATATCTTACCGAGTGCTGTTCTCAGTGACAATATAGCGGTTGGTAGATAGGTTTATCTGAGAGGGCTTCAGAAATCTAGGCGATCGTTACCACAGTGCTATCGTGCGCTACCACTCGAAGGGTACCAGCGAGGGTTACAAGGGTGGCCAGCGGATGTGCCAAGAACCACTTGTATTTCTGGCGTGTATAATTCCTGGCTGCAGGGTTTATGCGTAGCGATAGATCTACTGTGGCTTAGAACAGCCGAGTCGTACCACGAAAAAAGCGCCCACAATTTACGCTTAGGGAAGTGCTCTGATACCACTTGCAAGATACCCGGTATATAAAATATCACCGAGAACATAAATGAAATGCTAGAAAAGATAGAATAGCAGGTAAAATATCAACATAATCTTCACAATGCAAGAATGATATCAATAGCGAAGAACACTTTGATTCGGTGCTTAATGTTCAGGCCTCTTAGGGGCAACCTCCGGTCGAGCATTTTTTACAATAATCTCCAAGATAGGAGTTTCATACCCTCGACCCTTATTTATACTAAATATACTTACTATTAAGAGAAGCATCTGAGGAATATCTTTCTAGAAGATGAACCTTCTATTAGGTCTTCTTACATGCGCCTTCTATTTTATTGAAAGGTCTTATTAATATTGACCTTTATTACATCCGAATACATTGATCTACCTATATGCGGGTTAGGACTATGATTACTTGTTTTCTAGGACTTTGCCCGGTGGACAGGTACATGAGGGAATGATTAGCTGGAACCTTCATGGGGGCTCAAATCCCACAAATGGATGTTGAAATCCCAGCTAGGGGTAAAAAAATATTGAAGGATTGCACTAGATGATAGAGGACATTGCCTTTAGAGGCACTTTGAAGACCTAAACCTAGGTCTCATGCTCCTCCCACCTAAGCGTTGAACTTGGAGGCCTTGGACATCGCCTCTCCATCCTAGATCACTGTCGGTTAAGGGGTTGTCACCGTGGAATTCATGAGGCTATTGGCGTGTGGGAAAATTTATTCCTTTGGAGGCGAGCGTTTCATATCCTCTCCAGCGTCCACACTTGAGGGGCCCAATGTCACCCTAGGAGGGAATGTCACCTTTGGAGGCCTATTAGATGCAAATTGAGATTTATTTTGGTAAAATGTATTTTTTGAGTAAACTAGCCAGGTCGTCCTTGATATTTTGACCTAAAATAATTAAAGGTCATAATTTTTGGTATAAATAGACATAAAGTGACATTCATTTTGAATATAACTCATCACACACAAGTGGTGAAGTGCAAATGTTTTATCTTTAAGGATTATTGGCTGGAAATAACTAGTGTGCATCTCTTGGGAGAGATTTATGGTGGTGTATTTTGGTATTTTCATGGTGGAATGGTCTTCAGCTAGGGTTTGACTTTATTATTCTTGGTGAAGTAAAGTAGAAAATATGCATTTTTATTAATTCTATGGATGTTTGTGGTAAGATTGCTTTGTTTCATGTCTAAGTTATGAAATTGCTTGTTTAAACCCTAGGAGAAACAACCAATGTTGCTTTCTCCCTATAACTCTTCTACTAGCTTGATCTTGCCAGTTATACATTTTCTTAGAATTGATTAGTAGGGCCCTAAAGTGCTATCTCTCTAGTAATCACAATGACAATTCATCCTCAGAAGACTTTTCAACAAGAATTCATCATGTTATCTGTAAATTTAATCTCTTGATGACATGTCATTTGTACTACATATCCTCTATGATCCTTGCATCCCTTTCATCCAGTCAAATTAAATTGAGTGAATGATGAATCGGTTTCAAGTACTACCACTCAATTGCGAGAAGAATTTTGTTGAATGAAAGGAATCCATCCAGAATTTGCACAACAAGAGGTAGAATCTATTAAAATGTTCTTACTGACTAGTAAAATTGTGGTTTCCTCACGAATCATTGTATATTCGGTCCTCGACCATCGTGGAAGAATATTTGATGTTGGGTCAAGGTGAATTTCCATATTCTTCTAACTCTTACTCTAATCCGGCCACTTAGAAATTCCAATTTATTGAAGAAGACTTAGGTGATGATAATGATCTTAAACATTCTAACATTCAAATGGCCCGATTAGGATGTAAGGTCTACAATTGGAAGAAGAAACCTTAAACCCTCATCTACAAATCATAACTTATCCACAAGAAATATCAGATTTTTTTTAGGTAGTTTGAATTATCTATCATACATGAGACAAATTTAGATGATTATATTATGTTGGAAAGATTTATCACCAAAATAGAGTGAAATTTTTAAGGAAAGTAAGGAGGAATGTCTTGAGAATACCGTTGTTAAATATCATAGTTCAATATATTCTTTTCATGTGCTCATTTTTATTCCTTTTACTCTTTTCACCATCTATCTCTTCTTAGATTACGGTGGACTTGATACTTTACCCACAATATCCTACTATTTTCCATCACAATCAAATATTTTGATATATCAAAATTTGAAATTAATTCCAAACATAACATTTATGAAGTTGGATTTGATGCTCTTTCAATTTCATCAATTAAGCATGGAAAAATGACATGTTACAAGATGATTTTATACACGTTTATCGTTGAAAAAAGACAATGCACTTATTCTTATGGAATCAAATATTCTACATTGCATATTTAGGTCATTGATTAGTTCAAATTTTACAATGTTTATGATTCACATTTTGAAATGATCAATATTATCAAAGGAAGCGTTCAAACCATTTATCTAATTGATGTCATGAATTATCTTATGATGTGTTCTCCATTGATATATCCATTTCATCAAAGTCATAGTTTGCATCCTAATTTTATGAAATGATCTTAGGGCAAGCGGGTGAGTATCTAAAAATCTTCATAATAAAGATAAATTTGTGCTTGCTTTGTTTTTACCAAAATATCTAGAAAGTAAGCATTACATGGTTTTTAGATCCTCCATGTGAAGAAATTGATGAACACTTGGAGAATTTCGAGGAGGATGGGGGCACTTTGGCCTTAGTTGATGGTTATGGTGAGATCCAATAATATTGATAAGTTTTCAAACTTACTTACACTCTTCTATGCCATTATGACTCATATCACTACTAGATTACATAATGGTTGGATTTATACATCAAGAAGTTTAAAAAGAATGATAAGGTCATGCTTCTTTTGTTTTAAAATAATATATAGGAGGTAAGCATGACATATTTCTTTGTATCTGCAAATACTACATTCTTTTATTGATTTTTTGACTTTTTATGCCTTGCGGGATTGAAGATGCTCTTGTGGTTGCGTTAGAAATACGATTTTACTAAGCGTTTTGATCTATTTAGTAGTTTAGGTAGGTTTGGGTAGGTTTCCTTTATTTTTATTTATCAATATTTCTTTGTATAATAATGCGGTTGTGAACACAAGGAGTGGGTACACCAAAGAGAACCATAATATAAATGTTGTCGGGGAAGTCCACTTTAAAATATGACTCTCTCTTATTTTAGATTAGCTTGAATATTTTTTTAAAAACACATTATCATCATGGAATTTTAAAATGGAAAGTAAAGAGATAAGTAAATTTGAACTATCAATTCAACCTTGACCCAAGATGCCACAAATGGGAATTTGCACTCATCTTAATAGGTTTTTCTATTTACTATTTTAGTCTCTTTTATTTTTTAATAATAATGCTTGGTCAAAGTAGCATCATGCATCACTATATTAAGAAAATAACTTGCTCACACATGATATTTTATATGATTTAGTTCTTCTTTATTTTATAGTGAGATGCTGAGTGGAATCAAAAGCTCAAGTTTATCTTTGTAAAAATCGTTCTTGAAAAGTTTCGCTTGTTGTTGTTTTTACGATTTTTGTGTAGTTGATTTTGAATCCCATTAATAAAATTTGATTTGGTTTATTATGTGTTTTTTTGATTGCTTTGAATGAGTTTTCTTCTTATCTATCTTTTTGGATCAATATATTTCTGATCAAGAGTTATTGTCAAGGGAAGCATTTATTTTAAGACTTGTGTTTTTCAAGCAGAATTGAAATAGTTCAAAGAAAGAGGTCCTGATATTAATATATAGCTTAGACAATTGATTTTAAATTCAATTGTCACTTTCACTTTGTCCTCAAATTGTCTTTGCTAGATTATTACACCAGAAATATGGTTTAAAATTTTTGAGAATTATGATGATCTTTAAAAATTTTATGTCATCCATATTCTTAAGGAATCACTTTTAAGTGCTTCCCATTCTCTAGATGATTTCTTAAAGGAAATCTAAATCTCTAAACCATGATAAAACTTCGAGTTTTGAATGAAAATAAATAACATGATCAACTATTTACTTGTATTGCAATTAACCTCCCGTATCATCCCTCTTTGTCATCAGAAAATCTATAATTGTATTATTATTTAAAAGTGGCATAAGAGGGTTGGAAGCACTTATGTGTGGTAAGTGTTTGTAAACCCATTGGGACACTGAACATGTTTGTTGGAAGTGGGTAAATGCACACATAATACCAAGACAAGCGTCGTCCAGTTACTAAACTTGAGGCCTGGCGGCAGCAGAGAGCAATGTCGAGTTGGGGAGGTAGAGGTATATGTTTTTAGAAATTAATTTTTGGAAGTTTACATGCTGTGTAGATAGACAACTATTGGATGGGATTAAAGTACTTAAGTGGGTTAAATGACATCCCCATCAAGGCTATGGACGCCTGCTTTGAGGCGGTAAGCTCATCCAGCTGTATTGAAGTTCTTTTTATAAAACATAAGTGACTCTTTGAAGTTAAGACATTATTTGAGTCATAATCCACATAGAAAATTCTATTATCTTGTTATAACATTAAGCTTCCCTGTACTACTTGGTCTCAGAGTGGATTTATTTCAGGGAGCTAAAATCATTTTTCAAGTCTTATTCTTTTCTTCTTGAGATGAAATCTTACCAGATCAAAGATAAATTCTTCACCCAGTAAGTGGCCATTCGTTTGTTGGGCTCCAACAACTCCCCCTAAGTTTTACAAAATTTAAAGGGCCCCCCACTCGAATCTTGATAATTATAATGAGCTACATAATCAACCTTTTCAAATGGTTCTAAAGGACAAACTTAGGACATTCACCACCATAGTATGAGACATTCAAGTACAAGTGTATATGTCAAAATTTTGAAACAAGCATAAAAATCTCAATTTAAGCAAAACATTATTTTTTTTATCAATTTGCTACTTTAGTTTAAATTATGATTATGTGTTCTTTGTTTTGCTCATTAAGTAAGTTTGACTATTTTTGAATAATGTTCCAATACTTCATCAAATAATATCTTGGTTGGTTTCTCATTTTTCATAAAATCATTTGGTGATGATTAATTAAATTCTTTTTTCATTTTGCATCTCATTTCAAAATAAAAATAATAATAATAATAATAAAGATTATCTATCATTTGTTTGATTTTGTAAACAAACAAAATTAATATTTTTCTCTTTACTCCATTAACTTGAAGCTTCTAAAATTTTAAGATCATATTTGAAAGAAAATTATAAACAATGTTTGTTTAGAACTTATGAATTTTAAATTCATTTTGATTTTTATTGTTCTAGATTTTTGTTTTATTCACAATATTTAGCGAACATATAGATTACGACGACCATTCTAGTAGTAGGTGCAAATATATATATTTTTTTTTTTATTGTGTTTTACGGTGTGTCTTGTAGCGTGTAGAAGTAGCAACATACTGAGCGACACGATGCCATTCGACAAACAACAAGACTCAACCATGAATTTCAACACAAGAAGACTGAAGGCCTCAACGAGAAACTACAACAAATACAACCATAAGCAGAGGTGCACCACATAGACATTTTAGCGACAAGTGGCCGACTACTAAATCTGGCCGACCCCGCCCATCCTACCACCCTACAAGGTGAGGGACCTCCAAGACACATAATCAATGCTCAAGCCCGATTTCCCATCATCTTTTAACCATTTAAAGGTCACCGGTGGCATTGAGGAACATGGAGGTGTCTACATCCACCCAACACAAGCAGACCAAGCAACCAGCCCGGCCTTATTCAAATTTACAACATAAATAAGAAGAACATTGCGCCCCTTACAGTGGCGTGACAAAAGGACTTCGACAACGAACACCCAAGTTCACAAAATCCAGACCCAACAATCTCTCATTCAACTAACTCCAAGTAAATGATTGTGCGAGATGCAGGACGTTCCATTTGGTGTGTCTTATCAACATCATGAGAATACACTAACACCACAAGAAGGAACCATAACATTCATTTCTAAATTTCAATAATACTGAATTAAATGAAAGCCATACATTCACCTCCAATCTTGCAATCTTGCTTATAAGGTAAGGACAATACAACTTCGTAATTCAACCTTCTAATGCAATTACGAAACTTAAAACAATTGTTCTAGGACTACGGATGCATGACATTCTCATACCCTTTTTCAAGATAAAAACATTCAATTAACCCGAAGACGCAATGCGAGGAATCAGTCTTCAATGATCAATAGAGTTCAAATGAAATGCATTAAAATAACATCATACTTAGGCATTCATCAATTGAAATTAACAATACCTCATAACTTCAAAGGTGGTAACCTGAATAATAAGATATAAAGTGGTAATAATAGAATGCTAAATTTCAATAATACTGAATTAAATGAAAGCCATACATTCACCTCCAATCTTGCAATCTCGCTTATAAGGTAAGGACAATACAGCTTCATAATTCAACCTTCTAATACAATTACGAAACTTAAAACAATTGTTCTAGGACTACAGATGCATGACATTCTCATACCCTTTTCAAGATCAAAAACATTCAATTAACATGAGGAACTCGCAATGCGAGGTCATCAATGATCAATAGAGTTCAAATAGCAATGCATTAAAATTAACATCATACTTAGGCATTCATCAATTGAAATTAACAATACCTCATAACTAAAGGTGGTAACCTGTAGAATAATAAGATCTAAAGTGTTAATATTAAAATGTGCCATAATTGGAGCGACAACTATCAGGGTTACAAATGACGATGATTTAAGATAGCACTTAATTAAGGGTGTCACTATCTAGAATTGCATCATAAGTATAGGTGACTTCGATTCGGACACAACGTTCACATCAAAATAAGAATGACATCTCTATCTTAATATAAATTAATTAAATGACAATAACTAAA
>SNQJ01S0221545.1:3821-15031 GCA_010110895.2 Picea sitchensis
ATTATTTAAATATTCCTTCTTGATTTTGTCACTTCTCTTTATTATTTAAATAATCCATCTTGATTTTGTCACTTTACTTTATCATTTAAATAATGATTTCTTTTTTTCAAGAACTTTGATTTCTTTGACCTTGGGGGCTTCAATCCTTCATATGGGGGTCCTCCAACTTCATAATGCCATAATTCTCAAACCGTGAGGAGTTATATGACATACCACATACCACCGGAAATGGCATGACAAGCACTATCCATCTAGGATAGTTTTACCAACAACATCATTGATCTTCATCTCATTATTCAACATATAAGCATGGGTCCTCCAACCATTCTTCTAAGATAACTCAATCCGCAAAGCGTCTTCCCATGAGGGATTTCACCATAAGGGGACCACTTTGGAGTTCATCCATTTGTGCACCTTATCAATCATGATAAGACAATAATGAGTCATCTTTTCATCAAACAAACTATGCATCATCATGTATCAATGAAAACTCATTGATTCATCTTCATCTAAGCATCATATCAATGATCCATCTTTATCAATTGGTTTCCACTTTGACATCTATCATTCTCATCAAGGACAATACATATTCATTTTTCACCAATTGTCAATCAATCAATTACTTGAAATCAATCAATGTCATAAATCAATCAAACCATTTGCATCAATGACATGCAATCCAACAATATCCCAAATAATCAAACCATTGGCATCAATGACAACATGATCCAACAATGACCTATATCTATCATCGCATCGTTCGTCACATGGGCGATGACACGAATATTACCATTTCCCTGTTCTAAGACACCCAACTATTTGACAAAGTCAATACTGAATTGGCCAACGCTCATCATAGAGTTCATCGCATGCGTGATGAGACAAAGATTATCCTTGCCATGTTCAAATAGTCACCCAACTATTTGAAAAATTCAATATTGACTTGGTCAATGTCCGTCGAAATGGAGATGAAACAAAATATATAAATATTTAGCAAATTATTGGTGTTGTGGCAATATTTCTATAACAACGATGGTTCAGAAAAGGTATTTTTGTGTGTAAGAATAATGGAGGAAAATATTAGAGGTGGGAAAAAAAGTAAAGAGGGTGAAAAGGGTTATGGTAGATATTATTTCCCTTGCAAAAAATGTAGTTTTACACGTCCCATAAGAATTTTAATAGCAACGACTAAAGAACATTGTAGGAAATATGAGCACACTGATGGGGGATCGAATGAATATCATCCCATGGTAATTAGCTATATATTAATTATTTGTTTTTATATTGATTTTTTTTTATAAAATTATATATATATATATACACACACTAATTTTTCATTATTGTTTGTAATTATAAAGTTAGAGTTTCCCCCTAAATTTCTGCACAATGTTGCACCAAGTAGTAGTAGAAATTATGTTGTACAAGTTGAGGAACATGAAGCAAATGAGGATCTCATGGAAGAAGATGATTGGACAAATCAAGTTAATGATCCCATGGGAGAAGTGTAAATGTGTTGAACGTGCACATAATAGATCTAGCTAAACAATAATACACACATTTGCAGAGAGATTTGGAGAAATAAGAAGAAGGAGAGAAAGAATGAAAGAATTTTCATTAACCATTGTGAATAATGAATAATTTACTCATGATATACTCTGTATAACTCAATGAGTGCGCAATGGAGGAGAACCAATGCACCATAGTGGTGGTCTAGAGTGATCTAGACACACACCAACAGTTACAGGAGTGAACTGCGACCTAGTCTGGTCTCTCAGGCAAATACGGGAGTGAACTGCCACTTAGTTGAGTTAACTAGTCAACTAGTCTTTAGTTAACTGACTGAACAAAGAGTAGTGAGGAGTTAACTCAGGGAATCAAGGGTAATGCGCCAGTTTGGTGAATATACCGAGGCAAGGTCGAATTAGCATGGTTATCATCCCAATGTTGCATGGTGACAAAACCAATGCAACATCTAAACTCAACTAGTCAAATTGAAGTGTCAATTGAAAGAGAATATTCTCCAGGTGGAATATTCTCCCCTAAAATATAGGAGACTGGATAATGACTAATTATGACTAATAAAAAGGGAAAAACCTTAGGAAAAGGAAATCCCAGGTGTGTGTGAAGTAACTCCAACACCCCCCCTGAACATCACTATGGTGAGAATAAAGAATGGGTCCCAGAAACGAGGCCATGTTAGGTACCTAAATACAAAAGATACATTGAAATAAATTGAGGAAAGAGGGAAAACCTCAAGGGAAAACCCCCCCCTCAAGGTACAATGTATGTAAAAAGAAGAACTATATCTGCTAGGCAACTATGTCCTTCACTCCAAGATGACTTCACAGAGAATGGAACTTATGCTCAGTTAAGATCTTGGTGAAGATGTCTTTCGTCTATTCTGATGAAGGAAATGACTGTAAGTCGATGATCCCCTCATGTAATAAGTCCTGGATGTAGTGCATGTGTATATCGATGTGCTTCGGCCGCTTCCTCTGAACTAGATCTCTGCAGAACTTCAGAGTGGTCTAGTTGTCACACTAGATGACGATTGGCCTATGAAATTGAATGCGCAACTCAATGATAAAATGTTGTAGCCACATAGCGTGAATGGTTATGTTAACTTCCCCTCTATACTCTTCCTTGGATGAAGATGAGAAATGGCAGCTTGCTTCTTGCTCGACCAACAGATAGGCCCAGAACCAAGACTGAGTGAGTAACTAGATGTGGACTTGTGATCAGTTTTATCGCCAACCCATTCGGAATCAGTAAACTTGATGAGATATAATGTAGAGTCTGCTGCATAATGAATCCCAAAGGTGATGGTGCCTTGTATGTATCGAAGGATACACTTTGCAACTTTCCAATGTAGCTCATGCGGCTCCTTAATGAACTTGGAAACTGCACCAACTACATATGAGAGGTCTGGTCTGGAGTGTGTGAGATACAACAAGCTCCCCACTAGCTTTATGTACAATGTATTGTCAACCAGTGGAGTCCCCCCACCATCCTCAAGTTTGACTCCTGATAGGAAAGGATTCGGAGTAGACTTGCAGTCTGTCATGTGAAATCTCTCAAGGAGATCTCGTGCATACTTGGCATGAGACAGTTTGATGCCTGATGCATCCTGATTGATATCGATTCCAAGAAAGAAGTGTAGTGGACCCATGCCCATCATCAAAAACCTATCATATAGAATCCTCTTGACTGCAGCAATCACTGAATTCGAGAAACCGACGATTAAAAAATCATCGACATATAGAACTAAAAGTAGAAGTGAATCATCCATCCTAAACATGTAGACATTCGGGTCTGATTTACAGCATACAAAGTTCTGTGACAACATGTAGGAATCCATCTTGGCATACCATGACCTCAAAGCTTGATTGAGGCCATAAAGTGAATTCTTCAGTTGATAGACCAAAGATGAGTCCTGCATAAATCCCTAGGGTTGCTCCATGTAGATCTCCTCAGAGAGATCACCTTGAAGAAATGAATTCTTCATGTCCATCTGATGGACTTACCATCCCTTGGTTGCTGCAATGGAAAGTTCCAATCATATGGAATCCATATTTGCTACTAGAGTGAAGGTCTCATCATAGTCAATACCATGAACCTACTGAAATCCTTTAGCAACAAGCCTGGATTTGTATCTGCTAGTCTGTCCATCCACTATGCTCTTGGTCCTATAGACCCATCTGTATCTGACAAGTTTCCTCCCAGAAGGATGGGGAACCAGATCCCAAGTCTGGTTCTCGATGAGGGAGTTGTACTCCTCCTGCATGGCGGATTCCCAAAAGGGATTTCCAACAGCCTCACCATAAGACTGTGGATCTGAAGAATGAACCAAGAAAACATGCCTAAAGGGAAATGGTTCAGTGACAGTGAGTGCAACAGGAGGCTCCTCGAAATAAGATCGAGTCCTCCTAGTATTGGCTGGATCACCAACGAGATCCCCTACATCCTGAAGAGTAATCTGTGCTCACTTGGGCCTCTGCTCTGGCTCTACAACTACATCTGGATGCTCTGACTCTGCATCCAACTGTACTGACTCTAAATCTGAATCATTTGAGTCCTCTAGATCAGAACTCTCATCTGAAGAAGAGTTGGCATGTTCATGCTCATCATCTCAGACAGGTGTAATAATGAAGGTGTATGCATGCGGCTGTTGAGGTGCATGCGAGACACTTTCCTCGAATTGGACATTATGCTCAATGATGAGCCGATCCGAGGAAAGATTAATAAGCTGATATCCCTTCACACCGTCGGGGTATCCAACAAAAATGCATTCAGTGCTCTGTGGATCAAGTGCCTTCCTCTTTTCAGAGGGAATCCTGGCCCATGCACGTGAACCGAAAATGCGAAAGTGGGTCACTTCTGGTTTGAGGCTGCTTCAAGCCTCGTAGGGGGTCTTATCATTGACATATCTATGGGGAAATATGTTTTGGATGTATGTTGCATAGTTAAGTGCTTCAACCCATAGTCTCTCTGGTAGTGACTTTGCATGTAGCATGCAAGATGCCATCTCCTTTAGAGATCTTTTTTCTGCTCAACACCTCCATTTTGTTGCGGAGTATAGGAAACTGTATGCTGCAAATGAATCCCTGACTCATGGAAAATATTATGGATCTCATGATTTACATACTCTCCCCCATTATCAGTTCAGAGGACTTTGATCTTCTTTCCAGACTGTGTCTCAACCAAGGTGTTGAAATCTTTGAGGTGTTGAAAGACCTCAGATTTTTTCCTGAGAAAGTAGATCCAAGTAAAACGTGAGAAATCATCAACAAAAATGAGAACAAACCTCAGTTTTTTGATGGATGGATGTGGAAAAGGACCCATAATGTCACTGTGGATCAGATCTAAAGGTGTGGAAGCTCGCTGATACTTTCCTTTGTTGAATTCCTCTTGAGGGTGTTTTTCGAGAACACATCCCTTACATACTCCCTTGGAGAAATGGATGTCTAGTAGACCATCAACCAATATTTGCTTGCTAATATATTGCATGTATCTGAAATTCAAATGTCCAAACCTTTCGTGCCATATCCTATAATTTCATCAGCATGAGTAAGTAGTAAAGCAAAATCATGTTCAATGAATTGAGAAAGAGTATACAATCTAGACTGATGATTTACCTCACCGGTAGCAACCCTGGAGTTGGTTTTCATGTCATAGATTTCCAAGAAATTTGGTGTGAATATGAATTTATTTCCAGTGCCAGAATTCATCATCTGATACATAGAGAGAAGGTTGATAGAAAGTTTGGGAACGTGCAACAGATTCTCGAAGCTTCTGTTGGTGAGTTCAATCCTTCCTTTGCCGGTGACTTCGGCAGAAGAGTTGTCCCCCATCAAAATGGGAGGATCTTTGCTTACATCCAAAGAAGAATATACTTCTTTTGAGGCATACATGTGATGTGATGCTCCTGAATCAACGATCCAAGCTTTGGGAGAGGAGTTGATGGAAATCAAGGCATGGCTAGAATTGCCTTTCTTGGAATTCAGATCTTTTGGCTTCTTCTTCTTGGCACCCTCATAGATGCACTCTCCAAGGTTGTTTTGCTTAAGTATTTGAGACATCAGATATATTTTTTTTTGCATGCATGCATATTCTGAATGGAATCCTTTGTGACAATACATGCATTTCTCCCCTTTTCCCCTTTGGATCCAGAGGCATCGATGAAAGGCTTTGTGTACCCTTCCTTCTTCAGATGTGCATGAGATTTTTGTTTATATTTATCTTTAGATTTATGATATTTGTGGCTACCATCATGCACAGTGATTTCATGAGCCCTTGGGCCTTTGATTGTGCCCATGTTGATGAGATTGGTTTTCTCTTGTGTCAGGGATTCGATAAAGTCCTCAAGAGAAGGCATCTTCCAGGTGGATCCAGAGGTGAATCTGACCATATGGAATGTAGATACGAATACAGAGAATTCAGGACCAAGCTTGGAGAGAATGGCGAGAACCATTTGTTTCTCCTCCTTTGATTTATCAACCCCAGAAGCTTTGAGTTGCGACAGTAAATCCTTGAATTTTGTAAAGAAATCTTGGATATTGTCGAATCTTTTTGGATCCAATGTGAGAAGCTCCACCTCTAGCATGTGTCCCCTCATCTCATCTTGTTTTCCAAAGAGCCCTTCCAAGGTGGTCCAGGATTCATTTGGATTCTTACCAGAAGATATGTGAAAAAGGAGATCGGGAGAAATAAGACTGCAAATTGTTCCGAGTGCCTCATCCATGCGATTTAAATAATTTGATTTTTCTATGGTTGATGTCGGTTCTATATATGTATTCAAGGTTAACCTATACAACCCTCATCCATGTGATTTAAATAATTTGATTTTTCTATGGTTGATGTCGGTTCTATATATGTTTGGATATGTATGGCTATTTTCTCCTTCCATGAAAAATAGTTGTAAAGTGTAAGAATGAATTCTTTTGGGAATTCCATCTTTCCATTGTCTTCAATCTTTTGTACTTGCAAAAAAATTTGTTGTAGCTTTTGCTTAGCAGTCCGTTGGCTCTGATACCATGTAAATGTGTTGAACATTCACATAATATATCTATATAAACAATAATACAAACATTTCCAAAGAGAATTGGAGAAAGAATAAGAAGGAGAGAAAGAATGAAAGAATTCTCATTAACCATTGTGAATAATGAATAATTTACACATGATATACTCTGTATAAATCAATGAGTGTGCACTGGAGGAGAAACAATGTGCCATAGTGGTGATCTAGAGTGATATGGACACACACCAGCAGCTACGGGAGTGAACTTCCACCTAGTCTAGTCTCTCAGGCAGTTACGGGAGTGAACTTCCACCTAGTTGAGATAACTAGTCAACTAGTGTTCTGTTAACTGACTGAACAAAGAGTAGTGAGGAGTTAACTTGGGGAATCAAGGGTAATGTGTCAGCCTGGTGATGGTACCAAGGCAAGGTCGAATTAGCATGGTGATGATCCCAATGTTGCATGGTGACAAAACCAATGCAACATCTAAACTCAACTCAACTAGTCAAACTGAAGTGTCAACTGAAAGACAATATTCTCCAAGTGGAATATTCTCACATAAAATACAGGAGACTGGATAATGACTAATTATGAATAATAAACAAGGAAAAACCTTAGGAAAAAAAAAATCCTAGGTGTGTGTGAAGTAACTCCAACAAGAAGATGATGGGACAAATCAAATGATCCAAGATTTGTTTGCTCAGTCAGATGAGGAGGGGGACAATGATGGTATTTATGATGGACCTATATTATAAAAGGAAAATAAACGACTTTATAAAAGGCTCAAGAGAAATTCTTCTCTCCACTACATTATTGTTGGTGAACTTAAAGGTTATGAATCATTTGTCAAACACTTGTATGACACAGATTGTAAGGTATGTAATGTGTTTCATCTCATATACATAAATGTTGACTTCTATATATTTTTTCTAGTGTTAATTAATGTGTAACATAAGAATGCAATATTTACGATTACTATTATTTACATTAACTAGTAATGATTTGTTATGTTGTAGATTGTTAGGTGAATTTTTGTTACCATCGTCAAATATTTTACCGCACACATATCGAGATTTTCTTGCCATTATGAAAGACAATGGAATGGAGTATCAAACTATAGATGCATCTCCTAATGATCATATTATATATTATGGAGAACATGCGTCAAAAATAGATTGCCTGCAATGTCTTACCAGTAGATATCGAACCAATCAAGTAACAAAAAAGGTGCCTCGAAACTTCATCATATTCCCATAATTCCACCTTTGCAACGATTATTCAGGTGTGAAAGCATAGCACAATTTATGGATTATCATGCACAGAACAAAAGTGGAGATGGTGTTCTTCGAATGCTTTCAGATGGGTATGCATTTAGGGAAATTGAGGAAAAATGGGTAGATTTCAAAGATGAACCTCGTGATGTTAGGCTTTCATTGGCAGTTGACAGTGTTAATCCATTTAGAGAGATTAGGTCTATTTACTCAGTGTGGCCGATTTTTGTTATCAATAATAACATTCCTCCTTGGATGTCAATAAAGAGGGAGCACATAATGTTGACAATGATTGTTCCAGGTTTTTGTTTACATTAATATTTTGAATGTAACATTTTTATTTGTTTTGTTTTTTGCATAATATATTTTATTTATTTATTTACTTATACATACATATCATGGTATTAATTATGTTCAATTTCAAACAATTAGGCAAGTACGAAGTTAAATATATGAATGTATATATCAAGCCTCTTATTGATGAGCTACTAAAGTTATGGGTCGACATCACTATATATGACATCTATAAACCAATCAGGGAGAAGAAATTTTAATTCCATGGAACACTTGTATGGAAAATTCATGATGCCCTAGGACTAACACGATTTTGTGGTGTGTAGAATTCTATTGCACTTTAATACTATAAATTTTTAAAAAATATCATGCATGCTTTTTAAATAATCCCATCGTTTAATTGTAATTAATTCGTTTGGCGTTGCATGTCTTCAAACAAAGGGTAAATTTGCATGTCCAGTTTGTGGTCCTAAGATGAAGTATCATCATTCAATTGTTTTAGGAAAGGTGGTGTTTGATGAGTATAGGAACCTCCTCTCTAAGACCCATAGGTATTGTACTACTGAAAAACATATTTTCAACGAGAAAGAAGAGACTGGATTAAAACCATGAAGAATGACACCTCACCTATGGATATCTGATAAGTAAGTGTTGAAATGAGGTGTAAGTACACGAGAGAAGTGAATGGGAACCCCCAACTCAATGTAAATTCAGTGATAGTTGGAAGAAATCAGAGTGGCTTTGTGATGATCCAACACAATACAAAAGTGGACCTAACAACTTGAAAGAATGTTGCCACCAATCTACTCATCCACAAGAGAAAATTGACGTTGACTTGCTCATCCAATGGAGCAGGGAAAGAAGACATATCCTTGTAATATTGTGCACCCATTGGAAGAGTATTACTATTAAATTGCTCATTTGGTGAAGGAGTACTAGAAGAAACAACGTGAATAGAAATGGAGAATATAGTCATTGATATGCTCAAATGTTGGAAAACACTATCAGTGACTTGCTCATCCAATGGGGGAGCCTGGGAAGACATATCGTTTCCATACTGCATATTACTGGGAAATTGATACTATTGAATTATACATTTGAATAAGTGACTAAAGAGACAACATGTATATGAATAATGAATGCAATGATTGATTGACTCATTAACTAGAAACAACTGTCATTGACATGTTCATCCAATGGAGGGTGGGAAGGTATATCTCTAGAATATTGTGCATTTATTGGGATAGTGGTACTAAACTATCCATCTAAAGAGGTGTTTGAGAAACATCCTATAATAGAGAGGAGATATGAGTACCCACCTTAAATAATATCAATTGTAATTGAAGTGAGAGTAAGAAGATCCAACTCCATATATCCAAAAGAGCTTGAATACAACCAAGCATGCTCAAATAAAATAAGTGTGTGGGTTTATGGATACCCAACATAGGTGCACTTGAGAGAGAGAATCTTAGAATGAATCTGAAATATAAGATGCAAGTGGGTTTATAAATAGCCAACTCATCACAAAGAGTGGTCATGGCCAAAATATAGAATATAGGTGATTGAAATACAAGTGAGATTTGGTGTCTAGATAACCAACTCATGAAGATAGTCCACTGTAGTCAAAATAAAGAAGTGAGAAGGTTACTGAATACTCATCTTGTTGGTTTTATTCATATGAGATATGATGGATATTTGATATTTTATTACAATAATGAGTGTTCCATATATAGGGAACATAAGGTGACCATCCATGAAAGGATATGTCCCTTGAATAATCAATAACTACTTATTATTATCATTTACTTATTATATACTATTTTAATAATCAATAATAATTATATTATTAATTATTATCTTTAGAGAATGTCTTCCCGATGTTTTCCAAACATCAACACTCCCTCTCAACGAGGGACACATTCTGCAACATGCCACTCTTATCTTTGAAGTATACAAACTTTACCCTAGACTCATGACACTTGTATGTTAGTCTTGGGAGACATCTCTCTCCCACCTGAACCGAGGAGAAACTCCTTCTGTGATTCTCCCTCTGAGCCAATTAACTCTCTCTAATATTAGGCTCACTTTGGGTCCGCATGTAATAGCATATAGCATCTTGAGTCTTTATCATTCCTTGTCAAATCACCATGACTAGGACAAAGACCACACTAGGATCTTTCACCACAGGCACACACCTATGAGTGAATGTCAGCTTGATGCTAACTGACACGTGGAAAGCACTTCAAGCACCTCAAGTCCATATTATTCCTTGTCATGATCAAGGAAGGACTACGTCTGGGCCCATTTATCACAAGTGCACCTTTTTGATAAATGTATCCTATCTCCCTTGGTCTGTAGCCCAATGTAGGAGAAGTTATGCCCAATGTTGAAACATCAACACTCCCTCTTAGCTAGGGAGGTATATTTCCATAGTATTACACAACTACTGTCTAGAGATACACAGTCTCCACCAGTGGTACAAAAATACCATAGTAGTAAAATATTTGTCACACATGACACTCCCAGGTGGACTTCTAGAGGCTACTCCATCTAGGAACACTTAGGGTTATCTCCCCATAGTGTGAGACATCAAGGGTCAACTCCCTTAACATTTCCTCATGTTTTTTGAACATGGGACGATGGGTTATAAGCCCAAATGCACTTATTCCTTCTCAAATAAGTGTCCTCATAGATCAACTCAACTCAATTCACAAAGGAGTACGATATGTAGAAAGTTTGTTACACATGGCACTCCATGTGGACTTCTAGAGGCTACACCCTCTAGAAACACTAGGGTCAACTCCCATAGTGTATGACATCAAGGGCCAACTCCCTTGACATGTCCTCATGTGCTCTCCACATGGGACATTGGGTTATAAGCCCAACCACACTTATCCCTTCTCGGATAAGTGTCAGCATAGATCAAATTAACTCAGTCACGGAGTAGTACGATCTACAGAATGTCTCAGGAAGCTACAAACATCAACACTCCCTCTTAGTGTAATGCCCATATACTTCTAACATCATTACGTTTCATAAACATTTTTATTAAGTAAACTGAAACAACAACTTCCTAGCATAATATTGATTTTCATGACAACAACTTTAGTAACTCAGATTTATCAATA
>SNQJ01S0221546.1:0-15031 GCA_010110895.2 Picea sitchensis
GAGGGAAGTTTTGGGAAAAAGAGCCCCACACTCATTCACCCCCCCCTCTAAGTGTGGTAGGTGTGTCCAACAGTTTCTTGTATTAACTTTGTCTAGTAACAAATTTTGGGATACTCGATTGTAGTCGCATGGTGCAAGGTAACATATTCTTCCTCGAAGATTTTTGGTTCCTTGGTAATTAGGGCTTCAACGATTTCCCTAGTTTCTAATAGTCTTTGTGCAAACCAACTGGGTTCTTCAATGAGTTTATTAACATCCATTGCTCATGGACTTTCTTGGGTTTCAGGTATGCTCAACCCTATTATTGGTGTATTTCTTTTTCTTTTAATAGAGGTATACACAGTATGGGATTTTTCAAGATTTTTCCTTTGTGGGTTCTTATCACCACCATCATCTGAACCTATGACTGATGCTTTTCTCGTTTCAAGACCATTGGTCCTATATTTTGTTCTTGATGGAGTACTCATCTAAGAAGTAGTTGGTGAATTAGGGTTTTTGTCTACTACTTCTTTTCCATTCTGTTGGTAACCTTCATTGGTACTAATAAATTCTTCCATGTCATTCGAAACTTGATCTACTGCAATTTCAAAGATATCCAAATTATCTCCGACCCTTCTTGAATTTGTTCAATTTTAGTGAAATACGAAGAATAGCCAGATAATTCCACATGTGCAGTGAACTTGTTATCCAAGTCAAAACCTTTAACAAATTCAGCTTCCTTTAATCCAAGTTGGTCAAAATGGTTTGCAAGTTCATCGAGGTGGGTTATTTGCTTTACAATGAATTCTCTAATTTTCCATGGCAGGACTATGAATTGTTTTTTTCTCCTCTCATTGAAGAAATGGGCCCATGTTTTATACTATCTGTACATTTCCTCAACAAAAGTTTGTCTGATACATAAAATGGGAGAAGAAAAGGGCTTTCTTCACCCTTGAACAACCTGATAACAACAAATTCCTCAAAAGTATCAAAAACGCATTTTCCAGAGAGAGAGGTGGCAATTCAAGAGATAATCTTGACGTACTAGGGACAAAAATCAACTTTTTGAACTCTGAAATGAAATTATTGTGAACCAGATAAAAGTTATATTGAGCTTTGTGTCTATACATGGTCGAATACCATGTGTAAATTGGTTCCATATTGAAATCAATATTCCTTGCCCTAAAAAAGTCTTCAAATTCATGACCATAAGTAATGGCAAAGATGAGGTAAGAGGTCATAGAGAATTTTCAAGTCTTTTTTAAATTACCCAATTGGAAAGAAACTTCACTTGAAATAAAGTGGCCCGAGTCTATAATGGATTTCTCATGCAAAGAAAAATGCAGGACATATATAATGTTTCTTGGTACAGATGCATTGGATTCAAGACCAATGATACGAACAAACAACCATGCAAACTCTCTGTATTGGTATTTTAGCAAAGTTACCTCAATCCTAGAAATACCAGGGTTAATGCCTAGGTGAACCAAGTAATTGCTTAGAAACCTTTCTCCTCCTCTATGTTGTTTTAGGAATTCATTTTCCTATTCATTTTTAAACCGCAAGGTGGATTTAGGAAGTTGTGACATTCTGGAAAATACTAAAGGAGCTAAAGAAATGGGTTGATGTCCTTGAAGTTGAATTATTCTTTTTTCAGAGTTGAACTTATATGCACACCATTGAACAAGTTCTTTAAAATCTGTTACTTTTGGAACGCAACCAACTAATGTTATTCCAGAGGTCCAAATTAAGTTCGTCTTTTTCTTGGCCGGAGAAAGAGCATTGTAATAGTTGTATGCTCTCGACAATCAAAACTCTTGATTCTCACGCCCAAGTGTGTTTAGAGTGTCTCCGTAATACAACTCCTTTTTCTTACTCTACATTCTTTTCTCTGCTTTTGGCTTTGGCAATAGGTGGCGCTACTGTCGATATTTACAATATGGCATATTATTTTTACTTAATTTCACCACATATTGTCTTGATAGTTCAATCAATGTAAATCTTGCTTTAATGTTGTCGGCTTACATGAGGAGATTTGAATTTATTGCAAGGTTTACGGGTGTTTGGTGAATTTAATAATGATATTATGCTTACACAAGTGGTAGCTAATGTGGAGGGGAAATAAATGTGATGGGAAGTGGTGATGTGATGTCATGGCGAATGAAAAATGGTAAGTATGGAAGTTTAATATGAGGGTTGGGAAGTGCAAAGTGTAGTATGCGGGACTGCGGACCCGCGGAATTGAGGGTACGGAGAAAGGTAAGGAGGCCCACACCAAAACAAGAAATGTGACTAAGTATGGGAGATGGTCATTCTGTGGGTCGCTGAGGTAGAGGGTGTATTTTGGAGAATACATGAATGCAGGTTGGCAGGTATGCGGATCTAGATACTAAAAAAAAAAGGTTAACAGATGTGGATATTGTAGTATGCGTGATTGCAGACTTCAGACCTATGGACCTAAAGGCGTGTGGGTCCGAGACTTGTTCTACCCCCGCATTAATTGAATTTGGCTAAGTGTTGGGAAAATTCGACAAAGGACAAAAAGACTAAGGAAAACGAGAAAAATAAAAACAAGGGAAGAATCTTATGGATAGTTAAATGAAAACAAATATTGATCACGAGTGTGAATAAACAAAAGTCAACAACAAAGAAGATCATATCTAGAATCTTATCATCAGAGAGTTCCAAAAAGAATCCACCTTGGATAGATTGATTCTTTTTCGATGTGTCAATATTGTTCAAGGCTTCAAAAGTCATATCGCCTCATGTCTTCAACTTTATCTAATCTATGACAATTACAAAATATTGTTCATTCTATCAGAAATTTTTATCATTCCCTATGCTTTGAGGACAAAACATTTTTAAGGGGGGGAGACTTGTAATATACCTAAAGTATATTACATTTATTATCATGTAATAATATCTATAGAACAATTATTATGTGATACAGTCATTATAATGTAATAATGATAAGTCATGACCTTTGCCAAGGATTTGACTTATCATCCCTACGTGTATTTATATGCACATCATTGTATCTCATACCATATCATGAATAATAAATAATAATTATTTATCCCTTGTTGAATATATGGATTCATCCTTGTTATTATGGATGCTCGGGTGAAGTGACCAATATGTTTGATTCGTTGTCTCATTTGGAGATAACGAGACCTCCATCCAAGAGATTGTAGGGAATTGATGAGTTGAGATGATTATGAACTTATGAAATACAATTATTATGTGAATCATATGCTTATGCTTGTTGTAATTTGGTTATGCTATCTAGGCTTAAGTGTCACTGTGTTGAAAAGGTATTATGAGGCAATTTGTGAAGTTCTAATTCTAATTAATCAAGATCTTCAACTTGATTTTGTTTTCTAGAGAAATTATTGTCTAGACCTTTCATTTAAAGATGGAAATCTTGACCTTATGTTGACTGGTATAATGCAAAACTTTATCATAGTAATTAAGAACAAGGATTTCTATGTTGTAAATCATCTTAGTATGTTGTATTTTGACTTACATATTGTTGCCATCAATGAAATGTTATACCAATAGAACCTACTTTTGATATGAAGAATGAAGGTACATTATATGGATCTTGGAGAGTTTATGGATAAAAATGGTGTTTTTGCACAAGCCACTCAGACAAGGGAAACTATATAGAGATGTTATACATGCAGTGGGCATGCATCCATCCAAGCTCTGTTTTTTGTATTACACTTGCATCCAAAAATCAAGAGCGAAAAACTAATTGAAAGTAGCACTTTCCTATAATCAACAACTAACATGTCGACAAAGACAATGCAATTTCCTATACAAAATAGAAACAATGTTATTTGGCTTGATTTTAACTGTGATAATGGTTTAGTTTTCCATCTTTTTTTGTTTTTGTTTGTTAATTTCTTTCTTTTAAATTTCCCCTCTTCTTTGCAACATCGTTGAACAAAAGTCTGATTTCGACAACAGAAAAATCAAGCAACATGTATATCGAGTATGCAAAGCAATGATTCGTCACAACTAGGCATTTGAACCAAGACAACATCCACATGTATATATGTAGTAGGGATGAATGGTTTGCATTAGTGGTTGTGGGTTTGTATGTAAGCCAAGTTTAAATCTACCATTTCTTATGTTAATCTTATTTTTTTCATTTCTCTTTTTTATTATGGACAAGATTGAGGCTTTTTAGCAAAATTTCATGACGGTATATACAACAACGCCCTCCTTGCCCATAAACTCTCCAAAACCCGTTATGAAATTATGCTCAAAATATATATTTAGTCGGGATGAATGGTTTGCATAAGTGGTTGGGTTTGTATGTAAGGTAGGCTTAAATCTACCATTTCTTATGTTAATACTATTTTTTTCATTTCTCTTTTTTATTATGGACAAGATTGAGGCTTTTGAGCATAATATCATGATGGGTTTTGGAGAGTTTATGGGCAAGGAGAGTGTTCTTGCATATACCACACACACACACACACACACACACATGAGACAAGAGTTGTGTGTGTGTGTGTGTGTGTGTGTGACGATTGCTGAATGGTTTCTCCAGCCTAGAAAATATTCTAAAGGCTTCCATAGTATGGAAGGCCTTAGTTTCCGCATTCCCTCCGGTGGGGGAATGGACAGTGTGTAAAATTGGCAATGGACAACAGGTCCAAATCGGATAAGACCCTTGGCTAGGGGTCAGAAATGATTGTTGAATGGTTTTTCCATCCCCAAAAAGACATCCATAGTATGGAAGGCCTTAGTTTATGTATTCCCTCCGGTGGGGGAATGGATAGTGTGGAAAATTGGCAATGGACAATAGGTACGAATCAGAGAAGACCCTTGGCTAGGGGCCATAAACAAATTCATATGCTCTGAGTCTCTCACGCAAGATCTAACGACCCAACACATCTATACCATCCATGATGCTAAGGCAAGTGATCCACAACCACGCGATAGATCTGGATGGAAGACTAGAATTTCCCTTAGGTTGGAAGGAAATTGCACCAACGAATGAAATCTCTTAATCCAACGCCTTGTCTCTAATTTCACTGTCCTTAATGAAGAAGAACATAACTCACTGTTCTGGTCCAAAAACCCCAAAATAGGCTCCCTCACCACCAAACTCACTGTTCTGGCACCAAAAAATGGTGGTGGTAACCTTTATGGAAACTAAACGCCCCTCTTAAATGAAAAATCAATCTATGACTGGCCCTAAACAATAAATTCCTCACTTGGGACAATGGATTGAAATGTGGATGGTGTGGGCCCAACATATGCTCCTTATGCAAGTCACATGAAGAAAATGTCTCACACATTTTATTGATTTCCCATATGCAGTTCAGGTCATGTAGCTCATCCAAAACAAGCACAGGTTAAAATCAACCTGGGAGAAGGTTACCCTAGAAGACTGTTGTAAAAGTTGGATGTTAGAAAAAACTGTAAATCAATATAGAATTTTTTCGAGCTTCCTGGTGACTAATCTTTGGTGGGCCCACAACATGAGCATTTTCAATGAGAAAGATACCCCCCCCGAAATCATTGTAGGCATAACTTTGAATCAAGCAGAAATATTCAAATCGAAGATAAAGTCTAAAAATCCAATGGTCTTGGTGATGCATGAGCTCGGTTATGAAATCCCATGGGGTTTCTTTGATGGTGCATGCCAAGGACACCCCCATGTGTGCGATGTACGCGTGGTTCTATTCATGAATCAAAATCACTACTCGCATATATGTTATGTGCCAGGTACTGGAACAAATAACAAGGTGGAGTTCATTACACTCTAGATGCTATTGGAGATTGCAATAAAGAAAGATGTGAAAAAATTCTAGGTCTTGGGAGATTTGAAGTTGGTCATTGATTGGGTGCATCAGAATATTATAGCCCAAGATGTTAGACTCGAACCTTTGTTGTGGGATATCAAATTGACCTTTCAATCCTTTGAGTGGCTCTCTTTTAGCCATATTCTACATGAACTCAACCAGAAATATGACGAGATCTCCAAGGAAGATTTAACGTTTCCTATAGGTGCCTTCGGTCTCTACCAATTCCATGATGGAGTAGAGACATAAGCAATGGAATTCTGCCTTTAAATTTCTGATCATTTATAGATGTAGTATGTAGGGAGTAACGTTGGTCATAGTTATATGGATTGTACATTCAATTTTGTAATTAATTTTGGATAGAATGGTTGTTTTCAAAAAGAATATAAGTAACCGAACTGTAGTTTTTCCACTTAGTGGCAGTAGAAGAGAAAGAATTCAAATGACTAAACATGTACACACACACACACATAGAGAGAGAGAGAGATGTACATACAATGAGCATGTATCCATCCAAAGTCCATTTTTAGTAGCGCACTTGCATTTAGAAAAAGGAGAGCAAAATGAATTAGAAGTAACGCTTTCTCTATTTGCAACAACCCACACACCCATGAGGACTATGCTATTTTTTATACACAACAACAATAGTGTTATTTGCTTTGAATTTTACTGTAGTTATGGTTTAGTTTTCCATCCATTTTTGTTTTTGTTTGTTTGTTTGTTTTTAATTTTATTTTATCTCTCTTAAGTATTCGCTCTTATATGCAACATTGTATACCATCGTCAAATATAAACGTGACAAAAAAAAAGTAGACAATTTTGTTGATATAAAATCCTTATTGAGAAACTAGTTGAGCTCAGTGCTAATTCCCAAATTTCATGGATTAAGTCTATTGTTTTCTTGATACTGTCTCCAACGTACTTCCTTACAACCATCAGTAAACTAGATGAACCATTTAATTTGGAAGTATATGAGACATCATCAAGAGTAAGTATTGGCTGAATAACAATGATATGCTTGACAAATAAAGGTCTTGGAATCATATCTATCTCTAATTCCTTTATTCTCTCTTTTAAAAACAAATTTTCTAATTCTATGTAAAAAATGGACTCCTTTAATGCTTCTTCGGTTGCATCAAGAAATTACACGATTTTTTAGGGTGGAACCCCATGAAAATTGATTTTTGACTTCCATTTCTCAACAACTTTTTTACTTTTCATGTTTACTTTTTTAATTAATAGTTTTTTAGAACTTTTGTGGTAGGCCACATGGTAGTGTAATAGACTCTTCTTCAAAGATTTATGGCTCTTGGGAAGCCAGTTCCATAACAATCACCCTGGTTTCCATCAATCTCCGCCCCGACCAGCTAGGTTCCTCTCTTACATCATCTACTTCCATGACTTTGGGACTTTCTTCAATTCTAGGTACGTCATGTCCCCCTTTTTGAGTTTCTCTTTTTCTTGTTATGGAAGTATGTACAATATGAGATTTGTCCATTATTTTATTAGTAGGGTCCTTGTCCCCGTCGTCGTCTGAATTTCTAGCGGATGTCCTTCTTTGTTCCAAACCACTACTTCGAGGTTTAGTGTTCGTTGAAGCATTTTTTTGGGATATATTGGGTGAATTAGGGTTCTTATTGGTTTCCTCTCTACCCCTTTTCCTGTAGCACTCATTAGTGCTTGTCAATTATTCAATATAGTTTAGGGTTTCTTCAACAGAGGCCTCGAGGAGATTCAAGTTATCTCCCCCTCTTTCTTCAAATTGTTCTGAGTTACTAAAATATGAAGAATACCCGACTAGAGACATATGTGCAGAAAATGAATCTTTAGGATCAAAACCCTTGATGTCTTAGGCTTATTTCAAACTGAGTTGATCCAATTGAACGAAAAAATCATCTAAATGGGAGATATGTTTGCAACGATCTCTCCAACCCTCCATATCAATGGAATATATTGTTTCTTCCTTTTCTCATTGAAAAAGTGTACCCAATACTTATACTGTCTACACACTTCAATGACGAAAAGTTGAACAAACACATGGAATGGTAACAACAAGGGTTTCCCCTGGAACTTGAACAATCTTAGAAGACTAAATTCCTCCAAAGTTTCAAAAAATCATTTCTCGGCGAGAAAGGATGCAACATCTAGTGACAACCTTGATGTAGTAGTACCATGAATCATTTTCTTGAAAGCAGACATGAAACCATTTTTGACCGCCTAAAAATTACATTGGGATTTATGCCTCCATAAAATTGGGTACCAGACATAAGTTGGTTCCTTCTTAAAATCAACATTTCTTGCTCTAGGTAAGTCTTCAATATGTGACACTGAGAAATAACAAAGATCAAATATGAAGTCATGTAGAATTATTTTTTTTCTTAAGGCCCCCAACTAAAATGAAATTTCGTTTGAGATGATGCGATCCTAGTCGATCATGGTGTTTTAATGAATAGCATGGTGGAGAATGCACACAATTTATTTTGGCACAGAGGTTGTGGATTCTAGCCCAATTATTCTGGTGAAAATCCAAGAAAAATATTTATATGGATACTTTAGAGAACTTACCTCAACATGAGTGGAATTGGTGTCAATTCTTGGGCTAGTGAGATAACTTTCGAGAAGGTCTACTCTTCCTCCATGTTCTTGGAGAAACTCATCTACTTATGCATTCCTAAAAATCATAGTTGGGTCTAGAAGTCACAACATCCTCCTGAATACTAAAGGGGACAAAGAAAATGGTGACTTACCTTGTATTTGAATGATTCTTCGCTTTGTGTCAAACTTATCGACACACTAAAGTACCAGTTCTTTGAATTTTGTTACCTCAGGTACACACCCGTCCAATGCAATGTATGAATTCCAGACCTTGTTTAACTCCTTCTCTCCAGGGAGAAGAGACAAATACCACTTATATGTCTGTTACGACTGGAATTGGTGGTCTTCATGTCCAAGGGTGTTGAAAGTGTCTTCACAATACAAGTCTTTCCATTTATTTGACATGTCTTTACATTGATTTCCTTTTTTACGAATATGCGGCGCTCATGTCGATATAATATTTTTACAACATGGTGTTTTAATTCTTTATTTATTTTACCATGTATCGCCTTGATTATCGACTACTGTAGCTCTTGTTTCAAAGTTTCTAGTTCGCACAGTCCGATTTTGAATTTATTACAAATCTTTTACAAAATCCACGCCACTTAATAACAATATTAGGTTCACACAAGTCGCGGTTGACGTGGTGGTGGGAATTAAATGCCATCACAAAAGGTGACATGATGTTGGGAAACATTAAAAATGGTTAAGTATGGAGGTGTGAAGTGAGGAATGGAAAGTGAAATATGATGAATGGGGGCTTGCGAGATGCGAGACTGCAGGGTATGGAGAACGAAAGAGAAGCAAGAGGGACTCATGCATCCGTGGTGATGAAATCGGTTAAGTATAAGAAATGTCGATTTTCAGGTTGAAAAAGTGGATGATTCATTCTGTAGGACGTGGGATTGCGAGGCTATGGGTCTTGGGAAAAAGGAAAATGGAATGAGGGGTGTCTCACATCTGCATTCAAGAAATCGGCTAAGCATGGAAAAGATAAGTGGTTTATTATGCATGATGTAGAAATAAAAGGGGTCTCTCTTAGTGTTGCAGGTTTGTGGGTTACGAGACACAGACATTTGTGGGATGAGGAATGGATTGGTCTCTCGCAACGAGACTCTCACAACATAGAAAATGACCAAGTGTTGGGATCCCAGGGTGAGAAAAGTGACTGAGTATAGACTTGCGAGTTTGTGGACTTGATGGTTGCTCGATCTGTAAACCACATTTTAAAGGGTAAAAATGACCAAGTATAGAACATACAAGAAACATAAGAGGAAAAGAATAATACTAAGGATGGGTCTTTGTACACTAACATTAATCAACAAATGTAGATCAACAAATATATAGATAGATAGTATGAAAAGTAATGAGTTGTCATAGCTAGACATCTAAATGAAGACAATAATCATGTCTATATAGTAGGGATTATTGATTCACGTTAATGGTTGCGGTCTTGTATGCACCATTAACAACATGGTAACAACATTATGATATAATCTAGAATATTATTGTTCATATTGGTTTTCATATTAAATACAATAACATTTAATACTTAATATTTAAGTACAAAGTTAGGCGTGGCAGGTGTAGGGGCATACTCACTAATCCTGGAGGAGAATTTGAAATTTCCTATGCTTTGGGATTGGGAACGCCATCTAACAACTAGGTAGAAGCTTATTCGTTGCTCCAAGGGCTAAGGTTAGTGGTGGAAAAGCATATTCAACATTCAATCATTTTATAGGATTCTAGTATAATTATTAAGTTGATGCATAAGAAAATATGTCGTGTTGATTATATACTTGCCTCAATTCTGACTCGAGCACAACATGAGGCTTCAAAAATCCAAAAAATATCATTTTTTTGTGTCGTAAAGAGCCATAATCACCAAGCTAACTTACTAGCTAACAAGGCAATACAACTTAAAATGGGGGAGATTTAGGTTAATGGTCAATTAACCATCCAAGCTATACCTTAATTTTTCTGATGTGTTTTAAATGGCAAGTACCATATACATATCATGCCATGTGTCCCTCACTTGCAAGTCCATCCACCGAGGCAGGCTAATAAACATGACAAGACCCAGGGCTCCCTCGCACATGTTCAATCATGCGAGGATGATGGGTAATGAAGGCAAAGGTTTAATTCATCATAAACAAGGTGGGATTCTGAACAATTCGACCTTAACCCGATGGGAGGAAGGTGGCCAACTCAGCTTTAATTCAACATTGAATTTCAAGTTGGTGTTTGGCCTTGTTTCCACTTTGTATGCTCTTCTTTTGTTGAGTTTGGATAGTGCACAAGAGGTGGCTCCTAGAAATTTTGTTATCCCTTGTAATGTCCTCTAGCCCAACCAAGGTCCATTACGTGTGAAATACTCATAAAAACTAAAAAAAATTGCTATTTAATTAATTTACTGTAGCTTCTAGCTACAAATTACAACAAGATTTAGCTATTGTTTGTTACCATTAATTAAATGCATCTACAACATTCTAAAACAAACATGAAATGCAACTAATCAACTCCAATACAACAACATATAAATTCGTTCTCATACTCAGAGTAAAAAACAACAATTAAACACATAATATAACACAAGAACAAGATAAAATAATTATATGTTATAAACAAGTGTGCAACCAACTGCTTGGGATGGACGTTCCACCCAACCATAGACTCGTCATTCCAAATATCAACAACAAGTCACCCATGCGATGGGGCTAGTAATCCAAAAAAGAGGGTGGTCTTTCATTGTCCACTCACAACTCATAAATCCCACAACCCACTGATATTCTCTACAACTATCCCGATTTTCCACCCCAACCCAGGGAATGTACCCCTTCACTGATATCGGTCCCTTGGGAATCCCATTCATTTATCAGGGTCTTTTTGGCACAGGTAACCAAGAATCTCTCTGCTGGGAACTCGGGGAACTCACTGCTAGGAAAACTACCAACAAAAACAACATCAAACACTTTTTGTTACAATGCAACTCACATAGGATTTCACTCTTCATGCCTGACAACCTAGCTCTTCAATATTTAGCTCCAAAATGCTCCAAAAACACTCCAACATGCTTTAGAATTTGCCCTCCGTGGATGTTCCAACTCCAATCTCTCTTTCCTACTCTGTACTTACTGTTCATGAAAAAAAAATGAATGTGTAAAAACTGTTGTAACAACCCATACAAATTTTCCTCTCCTTCAGTTGCCTTCCTTGACTCACACACATGGGAGACAATTTGTTGCAGGTCGTGGAGGAATTCAACTCATAGGTAAGATGTTGGGCAATATCGATTCAACACACATTGCATTAATCCCAAATTCGAACTGTACTTATTCCTTTGATGAGTTTCACCCCATTTCCTGTATAAAATTATAGCTAAAATCATAGCCATTTGACTCAAGCCCATTATGTCCAATGCTATTTCTCCGGAGCAATTTGACTTTCTCAAAGGAAGCCTTATTCATGAAGCTATTGGTTCGGCCCAGGAAGAACTACACTCTGTTAAAACTTATAAGAGACTCGTATCAATGATCAAAATATATTTCTTAAAGTCATATGACCGAGTTTCATGGTTGTATCTTCAGTTGCCACTTTTACACACTGGGTTTGAGCTCCCTTTTGTAAATTGGATTATGTCTTGTGGTTTGTCTATTTATTTTGTTGTATTGATTAATGGTGTTGGGTCGTCATTCTTTAAGTCTTCCCAAGGGCTCCACCAGGGATGTTCACTATCTCCCTATATGTTCTTGCTTGTGGTGGATGGTTCAAGACAATGCATGTTTTTCAAGGGATCAAGATGGGTAGAAATGAATATTTAACACATTTATTGTTTGCAGATGGCATTCTCATCTTCTGCTACTGTACGAAAGTAGAAGGAAAGGTCGTAAAAAATATTCTGGACTTCTTTTGTGGGGCCACAGGCATGGTCATAAACTTATGTAAGTCTTCCATGTACTTTCCTGAGTTTGAGGTGGCTTCTCACCAGTACATGCCTGCTCTTTTCTCTCTTCCTTCTCATAATCTACACGGAGGACTTAAATACCTTGGTTATAATATCAAGCCCAATAACTATGGTTTTGATGAATTGAAATGGATTGTTTGTAGGATTAAGAAGATAATAAATATCTAGTGCAACCGATGGATTTCTAGGGGAGGAAGGTTAACTCTTATTAAATAAGTTATTGAAGCAATTCTCGTTTATTGACATCTCTTGGTGCAAGTTCCCAAAGAAATTCTTTCTCGCATCAGGAAACTGTGCAAGTTCCCAAAGAAATTCTTTCTCGCATCAGGAAACTGTGCTTCAATTATCTTTGGAAAGGAAATTTAGAATACCTTGGCTCTCACTTGGTCAGCTGGAAGGTATTGTCTCGATCAAAGGATAAAGGAGGATGGGGACTCAAAGACCTCTCTGATTTTTCCAAGGCTTTGGCGGCTAAGTCCTTGTGGGTCTTCCTAACTCAAGATAGCTTATGGAGATGTATCTTGTTAGATAAGTACATTTATCCTGATTCTATATTGGATTCCCCTAGAATTTATTCATAATGCATCCAATCAATGGAGGTCTCAGATGGTGAGCTTTTATCTCATAGGGAGGAATTTTTTTTTGATTTGTGAGTTCTAATTGTCAGACGTTTTGGTCATTGTACTTGTTTAGACAGTATTGGTCATACTTTTTTATGCCATCTCTTGGCAATTCAAACAATTTTTGGGTAGACAGTATGCTAGTATTAGCTATCATTAGCCTTACTTGTTGGTCATTGTGAAATGTTGGTGTGACTAAGGATTGTAACTTTTTATCTCTAAAATAAAAGTTATGTTTTTTCGCGGAAAAAATAAAATATAACGTTGATATTGAAATATTTTACTTAAGGTGGATATTGAAATATTTTATGTATTGCCGACATTGAAATATTTTTTTTTAAGTGTCACATGTCAACTCCATGTTAAGCACTAAATGAATTACACATGTCCTTCATACTGGGATGTAAAAAACACTCATTGAGAATCTTTTATTTTTTTTACTTTCAATTACTACACACACAAAGTTGATATAAAAATATTTTACTTAAAGTGGACATTGAAATATTTTTTGATTATTAATATTTTTTTTAAATGTCATGTGTTAACTCCATGTTGAGCACATAAGGAATTACACATTTCCCTCATACTAAATTGTAAAAAGCACCTCTGAATGCAAAAATATTTTCTCAACAAAATAAAAATATTTTTCTAATTATATTTTAAAATAATTTTTTTTATAAAATTTTTGTATCCATACAACAAAAATGTTGTCAAACAAAGGTTTAAACAAAAAATATTGGATATTTTTCCACACTTATAGGCACTCAAAAGTTTTTTTGTTTTTTTTTTTGTTTAATTTGAGGTGAAAAATATTTATACTAAGAAATATACATATTGCAGTTCCATTGGAACTTCAAAGTAACTATCAGACTGCTTGTATTCTATTGAGTCGGGCCCAATGGTCTTCTCTCTGTTCTTCACCTTGAAGGACTTAAAGACCGATCAAAACTATTACAAAAACTTAACAAAATGGTTACAAGAAAACTTTGATTGTTCATTATCATGTTAGCAAAAATCTGTTCACTATCTGAAGAATCAATCATTAGATTATAAGAAAAAGGAAAGTTCTGGAAGGACTCGATCTTTGAAAAATTCCTGCACGCTGAAAATTCCTTCGAACAAGGACATTGATTCTTTTGACAGGTCATAACACTTTTTGTTAATCTCTCGGTAAATATGAGTGAAGGAAGTCCACTAAAAATCCTCGATGAGTTATTTGATCTGGCTAAACAAGGATAGAAGGTGGATGTTTTTCACTTGGAATTTGTTCTTTTCCCATTCGATTACGACTTTAGAGTCCCCCATCATCTGCAATTTGGATACCCCATTTTGTTTTGCCTGATGCAATAGAATCATCAATGAAATGAACTCGTCTTTCATATTGGATCAAAGACTAGGAGCACATCTAATATGATAAAAATGAGATGAGTTTAAGTAAATAATTTCCCCCACACCACATCGAGGCAGATGGCCTTGGCTAACCCGATCGAAGAATCCCCATGGGTCTCATATTCCAGAGTTGGAATTGAAGGGACTCGAGGGTTGACCAATTTTTTACTTGCATTCAAATTCCCTTGTAACTTTCACAATCAGGTCAGACACAACCTTCACCATGACGAGCTTCTCCTAAAAGATACACTGATTACGATCCTACCAAATGAAATAAACAAATAAGTAAGAAAAATCCTCATAAAAAATCACAGAGTTATCCGATAGTCAATATCTCATACCATCCTCTAGAGTGAGAGTCGACCAATTGGCTTTTGGCTTGAGATTTTGAAAAATAAGATTCGGGACCTAGGAAGTAAAATTGCATGTAATAAACATATGAAGAACATATTCAGAATCCTGTTTGCATAAGGCGCATTAGCCAGGCCCCTTCCAACCTCTTTTTACTCTATTGTCCCATGTCAAAACCTTATTACTGAGAGTGATCCACAACAATATATTGTTGGATTACTTAGAGGAGGGGGTGAATCAGTAATAGAGCAATTTAATCATTTTTCACCATAAAATGCAAGTGTTATATCAATGTAGCATTATCATCCAAT
>SNQJ01S0221547.1:0-12387 GCA_010110895.2 Picea sitchensis
AAAGGGGTAGGGTATGTATACCTCAAGTTCAAATCAAGAAAAGGATAAGGTATTTATACTTCAATAGACTTTCCAATTTAATATAATATATAAAGATAAAAAAAAATTCAGTGAAAATAAATGTATGAGTAACTTCCACCGTAAACTTTCCAATTTGGTATAATATATAAAGATAAAATATTTACTCTCTTTCATGATGGGTGACTTAACTTTTACAGACATAAAATTTCAGGATGTCATTATGTATTCTTGTCTTCATTTATCGTCGTGCAACACTTGTATGAATCTTTTGTTTTTATGTTATTAAATTGAGAAACATTCCAAGGGTTTTTTTAGGAGAGACGTATTGGTGGTGCTTTATGTTTCTATTGGTGTCCATTCTTTTGTACTCGTTTGATGTTTCTATTAAGGTTTTGATGCATGTGCATTCTTTATTGTAGGATTCGTCCTTTAAATCTGACCACTTTAATGGTTGGGAATTTTGGGTCACTTGGCATAGTTTTGGTAGCTAGGGCCATTACAGTGAATAGGTTGAGTTGAGAATTGAAAAAGGGAGAAGGGAATGCAGGTTTAAGGGAGAAGAGAATGATGAAAGGAGGAGAAGGACATAGAAGGAAGGAGGAGAAGAGTGGAGAAGAAGAAGGTAAGGCTCTCATTGAAGAGGGGCTCATAGAGATTGGAAGAAGAGGAGAGACATTATGAGTTATGGGAAGACTTGTTTGGTAGAGAAAAGAGGACTTTTCTCAAATGAAATAATTTCATTATGAGTTGACTTGTTTTGCACAACAACATCCAGTTGTTTTAGTTGAGAAAATAAGCAACATCAAGAGCTAGGAAAAAAACAATCATGTAGTTTTCACACAAATGAACAAAACAAATAAAAAAGAGAGGTAAGAAGACAACGATTGAAAAGACAAGGAAAAGGAAGAAAGAAGAGAAGGACAACACATTTCTAGTAAATGCTAGACAAAATTGTGACAGGAGAAAGAAGGCAATGCAACAATAATTTGCAGCCATAGAAGAAGACAAGTTAACCCAAAGACCAAGCTATCAGGATAAACTAATCCCTTAGTTTGAAAGGGAAAAACCTTTATGAAATTGTATGATGAATGTAAGCCCGACCAAGACTTACACTAGCAGGTACCTGACAAGAAAGGGCTTGGTTTGGTTGTTTTTATTTAACTGTTGTTGTAGCAAGAGCCTCATAGGTTCAATGCATTGAAAATTACCATTTATCAAGATAATTAATACAAAATAAATCTTGGTATGGTCATTTCTTTCTTATTAAAATTATTGTGGGCATGCTTGAGTTTGTCTCTAAGCTTCCAATGAGATGTGTTGTAATTGATGAGGTTGTACAATGCAAGGATGTGATTTAGGTTACACCCCTACACCATTTGGTATCAAAGAAGGAAACTTACTCCTATAAATTGCTACCCCAATGAAGAGACTTGAAGATTAGGTAAATGTTTTTTTAGAACAACTCTAGTATTTGTTGGGTAGAGTTGTAGAGAAAGGGAAATGAACATTTCCAATTAGTAGTTCGGTAGACATTGTTAAAAAGTTGAACTTGCACATAGTGAGGTGGAGAAGAAATGGTGGGGAAAAAATGGAATCTACATATTGTTGTTAAAGGACCCATAATCTTTGATTTCTCTATGCAAAGGATAATCCGCCAAGTTTTTGAAGAATGAAGGGCATACTTAAAATATTCTAGTTGTTGAAGGTTGTGCCAACAAATGAATTTGTTGGGTAAAGTTATCAAGAAAATATTAAGGAAAGAAGTTCCAGGGAAGTAATTATTGGGTAGAAATGTTGTAAGGGGTTTGAGTGAAGAAATCCAACAAAAAATAAGGATGGCTCCAACCATCGAGTTGGGTAGAGTTGTGAATTCATAAGGATAAAACTACACTTTACAAGTGTATAGATGGAATTTCAAAGAAGTGAAAGCACTAGGATGACCCACAGAAGAAGTTCTTGTGAGGAAGAGACTTTAAATGAGTTAAGGAGTTTAATGGCTATGTTATAAACCTTTGAGATAATCAAAAGACAAAGATAAAGAAGTTGTCTAAAGACAAGACCCTTAGCAAAGGAAAAAATTGAAGAATTTGAAGGGGAGAAGAAGACCTCTTGAAGAAGATTAGGTTATGACAACATTGGAACAAATGCTGGTAAGAATGGATAACTTAGAGTAGTGTTATTAAACCATATGTATAAAGGAGGTGAAGGAACATCTCCATGTAGTGAAAATTAGAGAAAATGAAGAGAAATAGGTCTTTCAATCTCTACTAGAGTGTGAGGAGGAATGTGACATTGAAGTCACCATTTGTATGTCTAAGGATGGAGATTCCTTGAAAGACATGCCATGAGGTAATTTTATTTAATAAATACATCTAAATTTGAGAACGTGCAGGTATAGACAAAGGAACAAGAAACCATATTGTTGCTACAAGTGAAGAAGAGGACAATAGTAACATTATTGTAGAATTTGAAGAAAAAAATGGAGGGGACAACAATGGAAGCTCTGTAAGAGGGGAAGATTTATAGCTTATGGGGAGATTCTAGAAGATGAAATAGATATCAAGGTAGAATCCATGTCAAGGGATAAAAGAGAATGAAACTATGAAGAAATTGCAAACTTGAAAGGCATATTTGAAGGTGCAAAAAAAATCCAAAGAGGTGTTACAACAGAAGAGGATGAGAAGCTTGTGATAGTAGATAAGGATATAGAGAAACATAAAGGAATTGAAGAGGAAATAACCTTGAAGGTTGTGGAGGAAAAATATAGACATGAAGATACTACCATTATAAATTTTCATTGTGAAGGTGGACACTATTGTGTCCAAGAGAAGCATGAGAATGAGAAGAAGGTCCATATGGGGGATGTACATGAGTATGATGATGCTAACATAGTAGTAGCATGAGAAATGGAAGAGAAGGAGATCCTAGGAGTTTCAAATTCAACAATGAAAGCTATGGAAGAGAAAGAACAAGGTCCAAAGGGAGCCCTTGTTTTATCTTACCACTTCTAGGTTTATGAGTGTGTAAAGATAAATAACAACATTGAGGTGGAAAGATATGAGAAGGAAGGGTACGAGGATTGAGTTGCAAGGATACTAAGCAATATAAGAAAAGAAGAAAACAAATATGATGAAATCAAGCTATGTTTAAAATCAATGGAAGCATAAATATACCCCTGTGTTAATGCAAAGGTAGTTGAAGAGGATGAAGAGCATGTCATTCACAATATTCTAAAAGAAGAAGATGATGATAATGATGCAGAAGAAATTGCAGCAAAAAGAATGCAATAAAATGAGATTATAATTGAATTGCAAGTAGTTTCAACATTCCATACGTGCATGCCTGAGATGAAGGAAGGAATGGAAAAGGAACTTTCAACTGTATCTACGCAAGGAGGCTTGTATTTGCAACCAAGCAAAAAAATCATGGAGACACTAGTGAAAGGGGTGCCCATGGAATTTGTCTACTCCTTTGATACCCCTTCTTCTTTGACCATAAGGATTGAGTTGCAATAGGATGGAGCAACCAAGGAAGTGTCATCGAAAGATGAATTTATAGAAAAAAAAATTCCCTAACACATGTTCTCATACTTTGATTGTAGGTACGTGAAGCATGTGCAATGTTACACATATAGGAGATAATCCCATTGTGACCTAAAAGTATGATGAAGTAGAGGATGTAGTGGAAACCATGATAATCGAGATGAAGGATGAAACCTTGGTTATATCCACCATAAAATTTACAACCAAGGAGGAGGAGGAGAGATACTTAGAAGAAATATTTATGCCTTGGAGCACCAAGGAAGAAGAATATCACCAAGAAATGGTTAAGTTGAAGAGGGTCATTGGTGAGTTTTATACCAATAAAGGAGATGAAGAAAAAAAACATTAGGGACCTTGGTATATCCAATTGACATCCAAAGGAAATATAATTTGTTGTGTTAGTGTCCCAAGCAAAAGACGTTGCAATTTCCAATGCAAGAGGAAAGATAAAAGACATGAGGGACGGTAAAATTTTGGATATAGAGGTATCATGTTCCATGAGAAATTTATTTTCAATAGAGAAGGGCTTGTGGAGACATAAGAAAGTGTAGAACCAAGAGTGGTTCAAGGTGTGGAGTAAGAAAAATAATTGAAAGAGACATAAATTTTCCTGTGTGCATTTCAAAATGGTGTGTACTTTGAAGGAGTAACAACAAAGTTCTAGAAATAGCACGTGGCCTCAACATGATGTCATGTTTTTATCTTACCTAGGTAGTTTGATGTTGGTGCATCCTCCACCATTGGATCCTCCCTCTATATTTGATGGCTCTACTGAATATGGTGTTTTGGGGCACTGGGGGTGACATCATGCAATTTTCCATATGTAGTCCTCAGAACCATTGGATCGCCCCCTATCATTCGACAACCTACATTCATTCGAGATGTATGTGTTGTAAATAAGGGGTCACACGTGTCCTTTAATTTACAATGCATCAGTTGTTGGTTGGGTCATCTCCCTTGCATATTAAATGCATTAAAATTGATAGTTGGAAAGGACACCACATGGCATAGTTTTGGTGCCTTATGCCATTAAGGTTAATAGTGGCCACTGGGAATTGAAAAATGGAGAAGGAAACAAAGTCTTATCGAAGGAAATCCTCTCAGTGAAGATGCCACTCCAAAAAAATAAGAGGAGAATAACTATAAAGATATGAAGGAGATGAAGGGAAGAAAAGGATGGAGAGAAGAAGGGAGAAGAAAATGAAGAAAGGAGGAGAATAATAAGAAGAATATAGAAGACGGAGGTGAGGCTCACATTGAATAATGGCTTGCAAAGAAGAGTATATATTGGAAGAAGAGAGAGAATGAGATCTATGGGAATGGTTTCTAGGTAAGGTAAATATAAGTTTGCTCTAGCAAAATAATTCCATTGTGAGTTCAGTTATTGTGTAGAATAGCTTCCAGTTGTTCCAGTAAAGAAAATAAGTAATAATATATAATAGGAAGAAAACAACAAGACTATAGCTTGTATACAAAGGAAGAAAACTGAGAATAAGGAGAAGATGTAAGAAGACAAAAATTGCATAGACGAAAAAAATGAATAAAGAAGAGAAGGAAGGAGAGCATGGTTCCGGTAGAGGCTCGATAAAACTATGAGTGGAGGAAGAGGACAATGCAATGGTAGTTTTCAGAGAAATAAGAAGAAAAGTTCACCCAAAGAACAAGCTAACAAGGTCAATTTCTCACTTAGTTTGAAAGGGAAAATACTTTGTTAAATTGTGTGATGAATGTATGCTCGACCAATAATTAGACTAACATGTATCCTATGAGAAAGTACTTAGTCCTATTATACCATTTAGCTTGAGATAATTAATACAAATTTTTTTTATGATGGTTATTTCTTTTTGTTATCATATGCATCTTGAGTTTGTCTTTGAGCTTCTAGTGAGCTATGCTATGGTTGATGAGATTGTAACAAGCAAGGATGTGGATTAATTTATGGCATTGCACCAAGTTTTTCTTTTGCAAAAAATTCTTGGAAATTTGATTTACAAAAGTATTCAAGTGATTTCATAATTTAATTATGTTCATGGTTTGCCTTCATTGACTTCTAAAATTGTTTTTATTGTTGGTTGTGTATTAGGGAAAAATCACAAGGAAATATTTTAAGAAGGAAAATCTTGGATATTTTCATCCCTAAAGTTGTCCCATGTCTCTCACAGAGGGGACAAATGTCAAGGCATAATGTGCAATATGCACCTTCCTATGCCACTCTAGGCCTTCAGGCCAGTTCTTAGGCTAGAGGGGGGTACCCTGATTATTTCCTAAGGCAAGTCCTTGTCTATCACTCAAGGACAACCTATTTAATAGATTAATATCAAACTAGATTTATAACTAAGAAAATGGTGCTTGGAGTTAATCTCTACTATGGATTTCAAACACGAATCAAGTGTTGAGTTTTAGTTTGGAAGAAATTCAAAAGGGGGCCAACCAAGTCGGGGGTCTTGCTAGGATTCCAATCATAGGAAAAATCTTCTAAAATATAGGCACCAAGATCTAGTTAAGCTAGGAAAATAACTCAGAGAAAACAAATATGGGAATAGGAGGAGGCAAAACTACTTTCCTAGCATGCATTTACCAGATATAAAACCAATGGGAAAGGAAAGCATAAATCCATTATCTTACTTAGCATTATATAAGACATGAAACAGAGAAGAGAAAAACAACATAAATTTCTTGAATTAATTATTAATTAATGACTACAACCTTGGTCTGAATTTCACAATTAATCCAACAATTCATTAAACAAACAATAGTTTCAGTGTTGGGGACTATAGAAGTCTCAAATCTGAAACAACTATTATATTAGACTAAGAATGTGCTAGGGGTTGGGATTACAAAGAATATTTTCATGGGATTTACTTTTCTCCTCTATAGAGGTTGTTACCCAAATAATGCTTACAATTAGAATGAAAGTGAACGAGATGCGAAGTGGAAGGAAGAGAAAGCCATATATTGCTGAAAATATGTGATGCCCAAGGTAGATATTCAATTCCTAATGGCTTCAATATTTTTTTCCCCTCTTTAGCCGTAAAAATTTAAGCTCTCAAAATGAATAACCTCCTATGTAAAAGTGTCAAATATTTTCATTTATACACTGCTAGGGAAAATGTGTGCACCCAATATTTGGTTCCAAAGGTGCCTTGAGCCTACTAATATCAATTAGTCCTTTAATTTCATGGGTTGTTTTAACCAAACTTCTAGTTAGCTCATGCTTATCCCCCCCACTCTTTCCAAATCCCACAAAATCAGAGGCATGCATGAGAACTTCATATTGTGAATAGTTACACTGCCTACATGGAGGTCCCCACCTAGATTTCTTCTTCTCATAGGGGCACATATCCCTTTGGAGTATAGATGTTCACTTTCTTGTGTAGCTAAGTGCCTTTGAATGCGTTCAAACTATGAAATAGGGAAAGAGAAATAGTTCGAATAGTGAACAAGGGGCATGATGGAGGCAACATGCCCAATGTGGAAATCAACCATGGTGAATGGTTCGAATAGTGCACAAAGGTCCCAATGGAGTCATCGAACCCAATTTGTAAATTGGCAAAGTGAGCAAGGGACCATATGGGGGCATCAAGCCCAATTTGAAAGCATTGTGAACACCTCAAAAAATGTTAAGGGACCTGGGAAATATTATTTTCTTATGTGGAGATTCATGTCCATGTGGAGATTCTTGTCCATGTGTTTCATTCCTATAGTTCCACCTATCTCTCATGAACTTCATGTGGAAAATGGTTATGTTTTCCATGTGGATATTCCTATTCACATGTATTCTCCTCATCATGCCATTTTTCCCTCCATTATATTGACCTTATCTTTTTCCTTTAAAAGTTAAAATCCTTTGAATTTTGTTTGAACTCTAAAATCTAGCCGAGTGAACACTTAGGAAGTGAGCAAGGGTCCCAATGGAGTCAGTGGACCCAATTTAGAAATCAATTAAATTGAAAACTTAGGAACTGAGCTAGGGTCCTAATGGGGAAATCAACACTGATGTAGAAATAAACCTATATGAATACCTCAAAAAATGAGCAAGGACCCTTGTGAAAATTCTTGGCTCGTGTGGAGATTCTTTTCCATGTGTCTTCCTCCCATAGTGCCACCTGTCTTGCTCAAAATCCATTTGGAAAGTGGTGATACTATCCACATGGATATTCCCATCCACATGTCTTCTCCTCATCATCCCACTTATACCTTTGTTGCATAGACCTTTTCTTTTCATTTGAAGTTAAAATCATTTGAATTTTGCTTGAACTTTGAAATTGGGTTGGGCGAACACTTAGGAAGTCAGCAAGGGTCCTGATGATCTAAATTTATGAGCGGAACAAAATGAAACCACAGATTTATAATATTAACATAGATACATATTGAACAGTAATAAAGATACAGTAAAACTTGGTTTCTATTAAATAAGAAATACGTTGAAAACTATAAAATGCAGACTGAAAACAAGCTTGTTAGAATGGTGGCAACTTTTCTCTGAGAAGAGATGTGACGGCTATGCTCATTCATAAGAAGATGAGTACAATGAGGCTCTGAAGGACTTATTACAATAAACATGAATTCCAAAACCCTAGACATCCAAAAACCTAACCCTAGGAGATGAAGCACCAAAAGTCATGTGGGCCCCGTCTGGGTAAGTTAGTACATCAACTTCATGGGGTCGTAACTTTTGCATACGATCTCCATTTAGGGTGCACAGTATATCGTTGGAAATGTATGGATGAGAATCTTCATTTAGGGAGGGGGGGATTAGAGCCTTTGCCTATCCATGAGGTGCAAGATCACGAAAAAATGTCATTTAGGCCCTCAAAATGGCCCCGGAAGTTCAGGAACCGAAAAACTGCTAAAAGTAGTAAGTTTCCAATCAAACTTACCTGATGGAATAATCAAACCCGATCTAGAAATTGGATCCATCAAACATTTACAAGGAGAGAAAGTGGACCAATTGGGACAATGGACCTATTACCCCTTGACATGTAGGGGTAACTAGAGGATATTGTTATACTTGTGGTTATTATCATAGTCAGTAATGCCATAGATGAGATATATGTTTTTCCATGGAAATTTTTCCAGAGATTCTTGATATGCATGTTGTACATTGTCATATTTCATTTCATTGCTCATGTGTGGTGTTAATGTCTCATGTACTACTTGTCATGAAAGTGGTGATCATTTTTTAAGTCTAACATGAATCATAATGCTCTAAATTTGTGTTATTTTCCTTGTTTTTCCATGGTGGATTGTAATCATATTTTATCTAAGTGGTGTCACTTTAGGGTTGAGTTGTACTACTGGGGACTCATGAAGTTATAACATTTCCATATCCCAATCCATACTTAACAGTTTCCATCTTTCTCAATTTCCATTATCCCACTCATGGTTGGTTGTCATGTGTCATAAAAGGTTAGTGCTTCATATTTCCATGAGAAAATCCTCATCTTAAAATATATATTTCACTATGAATCCACTACTCCAAAGTCCTATGATTAACAATGCATATATAAAGAAAAAGGACTAATCAATAAAGAAAAAGGAAAGAAATGGGTAGTAAGAAAAAGTGTCGAGGAAATGGTAACTCAATGTAAAAAAAATGCTCCCTCATTTTATAAGGTGCTCATGTGGATGGATATCTTTAATGAGCCTTACCTAGCTATGCAATTCAATTTATGAAGTTACCCTCTAAGCCATACCATATATCGCTATGTATTCTCCTCACTTAGTATCCTAGGAACTGTTTCTTATCTTAGGGTTTGCACATGTAATATGGGTTGAAGTTGTCCACATCATGTTTTAACTTGGAAAATCATATAAGTTCTATGAGTTATTGTGAAGTTAGAAGATGATACTTAATGTTTCTCTACCTAATGAAATTTTCATTTTGACATGACTCACTATTTATGTTGCATTGGGATTTGTGTACACGCATGAAGATCCATGTACTACATTAGGATCCATGATTTCTTTGGGATCTATGACACATACCTTAGGATATTTGATTTCCTTGGGTCCTATGAGCCTTTCCTTGGATGTTGTACATTGCATGGATTGTTGTTCTTACATGGGAGATGTTGACATGGTCATTACACACTTGGATGGGGCCATTTGCACATATGGAGGAGGTTGTTGAGGCCTTTTATGAGATAATTCCACATGTTGAGGGGAATGTTGCACTTTGGATACCTTTTCATGCATTGTTGGGTATGTGTTATATTCTTTGAACGACAAGAATTAGTGTCTGCTACGTTGCGTCAGGGGCGCAGGGGGGTTTGGGGGAAACACCCCCGAATTTTTTTTCCTCGGGAAAGTTGTCTCCTTTTTGCCTCTATTTACGTGTCACCTCGATTTTCGTGTCCATTGTTGGGCATTTTTTCGACACATAGTTTTTTCCGATGGTTTTCAATTTCTGGTTAAGGAGTTAGGGTTGTTGACTAATCTAGGTCATTGGATTAGGGTTTTGGATGCCACTGGCTCCTATATGTATATTGTATTTTAAACAATGTATGATGTGGATGAATGTAGAATATGCTAGTTTTCCCGGTTTGGGTTTCTAGGGGAAAAATATTTGTGTAATGTGTATATTTTCCATTGTATCTTTTCTATTCTTTTACTGAAAATCTGTTTGTAGTAAATAATTGTACAAGGTTAAAATCTACATGCCTTATCTTGAGATTTTTGAGTGAGGCATCCACTTCTAGGTCCTACACATAGCCTACACAACCCACACATGGCACACATTTGAGGCGGACAACTTCGTGGTTGAGCTTACTTTGCTTGATTTGAGTTGCTTCTTGAGGATGTTTTGACTCATTTACTCATGTATCATGGATATCATTGTATAGGTAGCAAAACAACCTCATATTTTACTCATTGTTGACCATATCTCCATGGTTTGTTGAGGACGCAATGGTGTTTTATGATTTTCTAGGCTAGATCTAGGAGAACATTATTTTATATTGAGAAGGTTTTTAGATCTCTTATCTATAAAAGAGAAGCACCTCTCATTGTATTTCATTGCTAGAACTTGTGGAGAAAAGTCTTTTTAGAATTCTTGAATTATGCTATGGATGGCTAGCTAGAGTATTGTCTAGGAGATTTTGTCTTTTGGATGCTTTGCAATTAATGGATTTTCATGGATCAAATGGTTTTGTGAGTCAATTTTATGAATAAGTGGTCTCTTTAAATCTTTGTGGAATTTTATCTTGAATTGTTGCAAGTGTGATTTTGTTTCTATAGTGTTGGTTGTACGACCTCTTTCTCTCTTCTTGATATGTCACTTCTCAAAGCAATTATAGGATTTCTAGTATAGGATCTTCCCCTTGATCATATTGAAGCTTGGAAGGCACTAGGACAATTTGTTAAGGTTTGTAGTGGACAACCTAAGCTATCACCCTAGTCTTTCTTACACGTATTCAAGAAGAGCCTTAGTTGACCCCATATGCCCAATAAATCAAGTAGGTACAATTCTATTCATTTTATAGTCAATCATAAAATCAAAATCAAAATCAAAATCAAAATCAAAATTTTTACTTTTTTTTTAGGGTAAATCTGGATTTTATAGCTTGCATTTATATTTTCATCCATAAAATCCTATGTGTCTTTGCTAGTTTTTCATGTGTTTGAGTTGGAAATCATCTATCTTGTAAAATGTGTCTTGTTGGTCCATATTTATGCATTTTCAGAGTGGGGCAATTTACTTTTTGTGGTTGTTATGTGCCTTTAAATATTTTCAGATTCAACAAGTTACATATATTCTAGGTTTAGTTGTGGTTTTAGCCCTAGAAATCATCTCTTTAAAATATGTTTTAACAATTGAAAATTGTTATTGTTTATTACTTGTATATTTATGCAATATATACATGTTCAAGAAAGTTTTATAACAACCAATAATATATTTCAGATGTGAAATATTTTGGGAATGAAATACATTTGATAAGCATATACTAAAACCCATAAAATGGCCCTAAAGAACTCATAACCTAAAAATGGAATTTACCTTAAATAATCAACTTAATTCTCAACTCTCATATTGTAATAAGTTGGTTGTAATTGGGTAGTAACATATGTCACCTTATACTTGACTTGTCTTGCCTTAGGAACCCTAGGTACTACTGGGGAAGCCTCTTTTGTGTTGGGTTTATCCAACACTAAAAGGAGGGAAGTAGTTGTCTAGGTGATAGTGACAACACTTCCATGTTTCACTCATCCTTTGTACCTTGTGAGAGCTTTGCACTNCTTAGGAACCCTAGGTACTACTGGGGAAGCCTCTTTTGTGTTGGGTTTATCCAACACTAAAAGGAGGGAAGTAGTTGTCTAGGTGATAGTGACAACACTTCCATGTTTCACTCATCCTTTGTACCTTGTGAGAGCTTTGCACTGGGGTGCAAGATTGTGTGATAACAAGACCCAATATGGTAATCATCAAAGGAAACACTTGAATAGGTGCAAAAGGGAACCGATTAGGAGATCGACTAAGTCAACACTCGAACATGTGCAAAGGGGGCCCAATTGGGAAATTGGACTCAATTTAGAAATTAGGTTGGAAGCAAAGTTCGAAAAAAAAAAGGGATAAACCAAGTTTTTTAGTTATTTGCAAAAAATGCTGACTACTAAAAAAAATTAAAAGAAATGTGGATAAATGTGAAGGAACCTTTGAAAATGTGAAATTTATGAAGACAAGGCTTAGTTTCAAATATAGTTGACCATGAAAGTGCTTTGGGCTCAAAAAGTAATGACAACCTCACCTAGGTGATAATAGAGAGAAAACAAACTTTTTCATATTATGCATAGTGATTTTTTTTTTATGTCGCATGGAGAAGGC
>SNQJ01S0221548.1:0-15031 GCA_010110895.2 Picea sitchensis
TTTTAGGTATTAAGTCAATTATTAAGTTATTAGGGTTTTCCCTTATGTTATTCTATATTCTAAATGTTTATTAATTCAAGGTTAATTTTAGATATTAATCAATTATGTTCATAATTAAGTTATTTAAGAGTTTATAAAGTTGTCCTAGATTTTATACCAGTATTTTCCCTTACTTCTAGTATTTATACCATCTCTTCCCATATTTTTAACCCAGGCTCGTTGTCATGAAGATGGATCCTGATTTGGATCTGAAACGTCGACAGTCTATTGAAAAAACTGTGGTTATTCCGATCAAAACCAAAAGTTACTGCTGTCGTACAAGAAAATTATGTTTTTTGTTGGAAGATAATTTTAGCCTAAAAAACATCCATGGAAGTGTGCCCTAGCCTATAAAATTCATTGACATCTCGAGTGCACATTTTCAGTGGCCAGAGCCTCCTGAAAGTGAAACCCTAGTTTTCACTAGTACCAGAAACCAGAAAATTGGGAAACCAAAACTAGTACCATAAGTACTAGTCCATATTTGCATAGGTCTAATTTCAAGGGGTAAAATTTGGATTTTCTGAAAATAGATTGCACCATCCTACTCCCCTCTGCCCAATGCACCTCCTAGTAAGTTTATATTTAATTTATGAGCACTTTCAATTTTTGGTCATTTTCTGAGCTCCAGGTCAAGATGTCTGCAAGCACCAATCTTGTTGACAAGTTATAAGGCGTGGAAAACTTTTGTTCCTGAAATTATATGATTTCACTCATTCTTGAAGAGAATGACCTTGCAAAATTCATAAAGGAAAATGTACCAGAACCCACAAAAGTTGCAAACAAAGAAAAGTACCAAAAGGATATGATTAGGGCCAAAAGAATCATTGTAGACTCTATTAAAGACCACTTGATCCCTCAAGTGTATTTTAATAATACCCCAAAAGAAATTTTTTGTTCCCTAACTAGAATGTATGAAGGAAGGAATATCAACTACAAGATGAATCTGATAACTCAACTCAAGAATACAAAGATGCAGAAAGGAGAAACCATTCATGACTATTTCTATAGGGTTTATCAATTCAAGGAACAACTAAAAGTAATTGGAGACAACCTAGATGAATATGAACTCATAATAACAGTGCCTCACAATACCTTGGGATGCCTTCATACAAACTATTTGTGCAAGAAAGGATAAACTCCAATTTGACAGTGTTTGGGAAGAATGTGTTCAAGAAGAAGAAAGAGTATCTAACCGAGAAGAAATACTACTAAGGGATGAAGATCAAGCCCTAGATGGTCATACTAAAGGAGGAAAGAAAATTTCTCACTTCCATAAGGAGACCCACCTACATAAGGAATCTCACTCTCCAAATAGATTTACCAATTTCCATAAAGAATCTCATCCTCCAAGGAGATTCTAGAAGTTTCAAAAAGGTCAAACAAGAGAAAACAATTTCTCCTCTTATTAATGTTATCATTGTGATAATCTAAGACATATTGATAAGAATTTCCCATCCAAAAGAGAAGAATACAATAAGAGAAATAACAAAAGACACCATACCCATGTAGTTGAAGATGATTAGCCACCCACAAAGATGATTAAATAAAATATTGAAGACTATGGTTTATTCTCTTCCCTCTCAGGATCTATGTCACCTGGAGAGGATTCTTGGCTCATAGACAATGGTGCCTCTAAGCACATGAAGGGTCAGAAATAATTCTCTATATCCTTACAAAAAATAACTCTCTCTATCCTTACAAAAAATAACTTTCCCGATAAAGTTACACTCGGAGATGATTGACAGCACCCTATCAAAGGAGTGGGAGAATTGACCTACAAACTTGATTCATAGACCCCAATGAAAATGACGGATGTACTCTATGTATCAGGTTTGACAAAGAATTTTATTTCTATGTCAACTTTAGATAAGAAACGTTTCAGGGTGGCATTCATATATGGTGAATTCCTTATGTGGCCTAAAGGAAAAAGCATAAAATATGCAATTGTTATTGGAACAAAATAAGGTGGCCTGTATGAATTAAAAGGTCACTCAAATGCAGCCTTGACTCACTCCACCGAGAGCCCATGTGAAATTTGGCATAGAAAACTAGATCACATCAACTACAAATCCTTACCATATGTAAGCAAGGTAGTTACAAGTCTACCATAATTAAATGTTGATCATGAAAGTATGTTCAAGGGATGTGCACAAGGAAAGAACATAAAGAATAATTTCCCAAAGAGCAATAGTAAAGTAGAAGGAATCTTGGAGATCATCCACTCAGATGTATCTGTCCCGATGTCGTCAACCTCTCTTTGTGGGTATGCATACTATGTGTCATTTTTTGATGATTATTCTCACAAGACTTGGGTTTATTTCTTGAAATCAAAAGATGGAGTTTTTGGAAAATTCAAGAAATTGAAAGCCTTGATAGAGAATCTCTCTGAAAGAAAAATAAATACACTAAGGTCAGATAATGGAGGAGAATACACCTAAAAACAATTTGTAATATTTTTCATAGATGTCGGGATTAAGAGGGAGCTCACCACTCCCTACAATCCTCAAAAAAATGGTGTAGCAGAAATAAATAATATAACTATAATGGAAGCAATGGAGACTATAATCCATGATCAAGATATTCCAATGCACTTATGGGTTGAAGCAGCAAGAACAATAGTGTATGTCCAAAATATATTATCCCATAGTGAACTTGGATTCAAAACCCCCAAAGAAATTTTCTCTGGAAAGAATCCAGAAGTAAGAAATCTCAAGACATTTGGTTGTATAGTGTTTGTACACATTCCAAAACAAAGGAGAACTAAGTTGGAACATTTAAGAAAGAAGGGAATATTTGTTGTATACTGTGAGGTATCTAAGGCATTTTCAATTTACATACCAGGTTACCATCCTATTCATATCAATAGAGATGTAACGTTTGATGAAGATGCAACACTAAAGAAATAAAGGAGATGCAAACTTGAATAATTATATGAAGAAGAGCTTGTAGCTCCCAAAGTTGCAGAACCATTGAAGAAAGTTATAGATACCCCTGATGACGATATTCTAGAAGATCATGATATGACAGAATCTCAAGAACCTACCCAAATGACAATCTCTCACAAGAGAACGCCAACTTGGGAAAGGGAACTTATTCAATATGGAGAGAAGTATGGTGCTTGAGAAGGATCCATGAGACAAGTCAAGAAACCTAAGCCATTCTCCAGTTATATGGCTTTGATGTGTGATCTCATAGAAAAGGAGCCTACTTTCTTTGAAGAATACATTTAGAAGAAAGAATGGGAAAATTCCATGACAGAAGAATATCAATCCATTATAAATAATGATGTATGGGAAATAGTTCCCAGACTGAAGAAAAAATATGTGGTATATTCCAAATGGTTATACAAGATAAATCATGTTGTAGATGGAAGTATTGAAAAACATAAAGCAAGTTTTGTAGCTCATGGATTTTCTCAAAAGGAAGCCATCGATTATGAAGAGATGTTTGCTCCTGTAGCCAGATACACTTCTATCAGAACCATCATAGCTCTTGTAGCCAAGATGAAGTGGAAGTTACCCTAGATGCATATGAAAACAACCTTATTAAATGGTGTTATTGAATAAGAAGTATATATAGAACAACCTCAAGGTTTTGGAGTTGAATATATAAAGACTCATGTCTGCAAGTGGAAGAAGGTTTTGTACAAGTTGAAGCAAGCTCTTGGAGCTTGGTATGGTAGAATTGACATTTTCCTGATGAGCTTGGGATTTACCAAAAGTAAATATGATTATAAGATTTACTTCAAGGTTATGAATGATGATCCAGTTATATTTCTTCTATATGTGGATAAATTATTCTTAACTAGAGAAGAAAAGCTCATCACTAATTGTAAGAACAATCTCGCTACAGAATTTGAGATGAAAGACCTAGGCCCGAGGCACTATTTATTAGGTCTTGAAGTTTGGAAGATCCCAAATAATATATTCCTTAATCAAGGGAAGTATGTAGTTGAAATACTAAATAGTTTTGATATGCTGGAATGTAAAGCCATGAACACACCCATGCAAACAAAGTTGAATCTCCTGATTGATACTTCATAAGAATTGGTCGATGCTACATTATACAAAAATATCATTGAATTGTTGATGTATCTGACAAATACCAAGATAGATATATGATTTTTTATGAACACCTTGATTCAGTATCTAGTGGAGCCCATATGTGTTCATCTTGTTTCTGCAAAACACGTGATGAGATACCTTAAGGGTACGTTGGACTTTGGTCTCTATTAGACTGATTGGTTATAAAAATTCAGATTAGGCTGGTAGTGCTTCTAATAGAAAGAGCACTTCAAGATGTTGCTTTAGTCTGGGGTCAGCCATGAATTCATGCTAGAAAAGGAATCAATCCAATATTTCTCTCAACACGATAGAAGTGGAATACATTGCAACATGTTCCACCAGCTATGAAGCCATATGGATTCGAAAGTTTTTGACATGTCTATTTGATCTGGATATGGAAGAAACCATGCTTCTATGTGATAACCATAGTTTCATAAAGATGAAAGAGGACCCTACATTCCATTATAATTCAAAGAACATAGAAATCCGGTATCACTACATTTCTGATATGGTGGAGAGGGGAGTTGTAAAGCTCCAATATGTTGGCACATATGCGCAGTTTTTAGATGTGTTGAATAAGACTCTGTCTCATGTAAAGTTTGAATACTTTAGAGACAAGATTGTTATAGTCCAAAAATACCTCCCTCGAAAGGGGGAGTGATTTTGATGATACTATGGTATCCTTACCAACAATGGGTAACTCAGTTAGGATTTTATATCCTAGGGGATTGATCATCCCTAGAAATATCTTGAAGGTTCGATAAGGACGGTCTATGAGAGTACTTGTGCATGTATATGCCAGATGTGGTCAGTAGTGGTAGCTTCAATAGGATTTTTTATATTCCTAGGGAATCTTATGATTCCTCAAAATATCCCGAAGGTCCGGTAAGGACAGTCTGTTAGAGTACCACATGGTAGCTTTGTTAGGATTTTATATCCTAGGGAATCTTATGATTCTTGGGCAGATCCTGAGGGACTGTAAGAGTACCATAAAATTTTGTTGTTACACCTACATATTTCTATTTATATATGATGATGATGATGATGATGTTATCTCGGCCTCATGTTGATGATGTCATTGTTCCATCCTCATTCTATTGATGATTTTGTTGTTCCATCCTCATGTTGTTGATGATGTCGTTGTTTCAGCTTTGTGTTGTTGTTGATAATTTTATACTAATCTCATGCTATTAATGATGGTGTTGATGTTGTTTCCTTAGAATTATGATAATTGATGTTGATGCACATGATGATGATGCTACTCTAGCCCCATGCTGTGAAAGATGATTTTATTGATGATTAAGAAAAAATTCCCATGATTTATAAATATTGCAGTCAATGTTCAAGATGTTGATGATGTTGCTTCCCTCTCGCTCGCTCTCTCTTGATGATGTTGTAGAATACCCTTATTGTTAAGGGGGAGTGTTGAAATATTTTAATTGCGAAGTATATTCTACTTATAATTGAGTTATTATTAAATAGATCAATCCCCTTTTGTGGATTGATCATGTCGGGACTTATGTATGACCAAATACCCTTTTGTGGATTGGTCAAACCCTAATCAAATGATGTTAATTGAGAAGTTGACCCCTAGGTCGAATTAAATTTGTTTTATCCACTAGTCGGAGAAGTCATCCATGCTTGATGAAAATACACAACCCTAGTGCTCCTAAGCTAGTATAAATAAGAGAGGCTAGCGCCTCATTATTTCACACACTAAAGTCACTCATCTAGTGTGAAAGTTTGAAGGAATTTACAGTTAGAAGAAGGAGAAGAGAGAGGCACATTTCTTAGTCTTGGATATTCTCTAGTGTTTGGTATTTTATCTTGTCATTGTATTGGAAATCTATATTACGAAAGTTTTTGCTGGGTTTTATCTCCCATGAGTGTTTCCCAGGATAAAATGCTTTGTACCTTGTGATTGTGTTTCTTTCAGTGATCCTGCTTATGCTATTATTGTCTAGTATATTGAAAAAATCTTAATAACAGCTCTAAATTTAACATAACTCTCTCTCTCTCAATCAATATCTCTCTCCCTCTCTAGGCCCCTCGTTCTCTCTCCCTCCTACTATGTACAACTTAAAAAAAGGTATTTGATCTTACACTCATTCTCCTAGCCAAGGAAAAAAATGTTCTCTCACATTCTCAAGCCCTCGACCTAGACCTCCTAGGTACTTATTTATACTTATTTCTGGCTTATCAACCATTACACTCTCTTACAAAAACCCTATCCCTAATGTGTTTAGTTTTTCCTACATATGTGACTTGCATGCTTTCCTCCTTTGCATGCGGCTTTCCCTCACACATGTTGCTTTTCCTTCCATCTATACTTTTCTAATTTAAGATTTACTTTCGAAAATTGGATTCTTCCTCAAAATTGGCCTGCGCCCAACATGCCACCAACACTAACATGTGGCTCATTCTAAGCCACCTAGGTAGTGTACACTCCCTCGAAAACCTCTTATAAGATGTGGAACTTGTCTACAAGTTCCCTTTCTCTCTCCTTGATCTACGCGGACTTCTCCATGAGTTCTTCTAATGCTTGCACTATGATCGCCTCCTGGACCATGGTTGTGCACTCTACCTGTGTTTGCACCATGTTATTCTTCTCTTCATCCAACTACACGATCATCTCCACTTATTTCTCTTGAAGAGGTTCCTTCTGTGTGTTTCTTTCCTGATTCTACGGTTGTAGAGATTTTAACTATGCCTACAACTTCTTCATATCTCATGTTCCTTTCAAATGCTCAGTGATGGTCATTGTGTTTTTCCTCTGCTTGAGGTCCTGGATTGTTCTTCTTATTCTTTCATCCTCTCAATCCCATTGTTGGACCTTCTCATCCTCTTCCAACGCTATCCAAAGCTAGGCTTCTTTGTCAAACAATCTTGCTACTGTGCTAAATTGTTTCTCCATCTCTGCTAGTTGGAGTGAAACTTCTTCTTTCCTATGCTATTAGACCTTAGGTAGGGTCGTGGGATTGAGATTCTCTTTAATATTATCGATATCTTTCATGTACTGGTCAATTATCTGTGTGATGAGGTTGATATTCTCATATGATATTCTTTCTACTGCGTGTACGCTATTGGGGATTTGACACTATGTTGCATTCAATCCCTACTCTACCCTATCTGAGCATTCTTTGTCCTCTTCCTTTTGGAAAATCAATTGGTAACATGTGATTAATAGCATCTCTGTGACCCCTCTTCCCACGTCTATATTTTTGGCATCTATGTGATCCCTGAAGTGTACTTCCTAGTTGACACTAGCTTGTAGCCCATATAAGGCCTTTGTGGGGATCCACACCATCACCAAATCTACTTCTTCCACCTCTTCTAGGGATTTCTGAGCCATCTTCTGGTCGAATATGATCATTTGATGCATTACCATAAATGTCTCCCTACCTTGGACAATGAATTGGATGGTCTCCTCTCCTTCTCTCTGCGTAGATGGCCTATGTTTCTCCTCCTGTGGTCGTACAGTGGCTTGTGACTCATTCTAGTTCCATAGATGTTGGATGTTTGTGTGAACCTCTAACATCTTAGCCATGATATACTCCCTCTACGCCTCTATTGTTTTGACTGCTTCCTAGCTCCTGTCTTGGACCTTATCCATGATGATCTCTGCATCATCCCATGTGAGGGTGATATCGGGGACCTATATTTCATACTTCCTCTTCTTGACCACATATGTTCCTTGGACGGGTTTCCTTGACATTTGTGAGGGTTGTGTCTCTGTATTTTTTTCTTGGCCTCCTTCCTCTTGAGCCTTTATGGTTTCCTTTGGTCGCATATGCGCCTGACTTCCTATTCTTGTTGTCATGGGTGTTCTCCTTAGCCTTTTTGGTTCTACTCCCACTTGGTAGGGTTAGTGTTGTAGTTGTTCGAGTTTTATCCATCGAGGTACCTTTCCTCGCTGATCATCCCATGACAAGATTTTCCTTAGGATTGGAGTATTGCATCCTGTGTGTCCTTGTAGTTGGTTTTGTTGCAGGTGACTTCCACTGTGCATATCAATTCTCGATAATCCACTCCAACTCTTCTCTGGTGATGCAATATTGCATCTTCAACCATGACTTTTTGCGATCCCTCATGGCTTGGATCCATGGGTGATGTCGATATGCCTTCAATTTAGCTATCCCCTTTGTTTCCTGCCTGACCTCCATAGGTATGCGTCATACATTTGTTGTGTGTTACTGGATTTCTTCTAGCAGCATGGAAAACAAAGCGTTGTTTTCCTTTTGTGTCTTGTTATCCTTCGCCTACCAAAGAGACTCATACCTATCCTTGTAGCATTTTCCCACTCTGTGTAATAATGTAGAGAACTTGGGCTCCTTCCACCCTACCAGAGATATTGATATTAGCAGCCAAGAGTAATGGAATTTGGTTCCATTGTTTTGTGCATCATGACAATCAAGTAGGAATTGGTTCAACATGTACAACACCCAACTAAACTTCATCCCCTTTGTGCACTGCACTGCTACTGTGATCACTCATGATGGTGCTTCTCTCTGTGACATTTTCTAAGCAGCTTGCACACCATTATACTACTAGTGAATATTGTGGCATCATCATTGATTTCTTTGATGATGAGGCCTCTATTCCATCTGGTTGTGCTGAACTGCACCTTCACCTGTTCTACTAGTTCTTTATCCCATTCTTTGTTTTTGAGGAAGTCTTCTAGTGACGCATCGACTATAGGAAATCCTCTTATTTCGGAAATTAATGACATGTCGATCTTCACTAGTCCATCCATCCAAAGAATACCTTTGTGGACCCAAGCGACTAGTTGTTTGATGCACAAATCAAGACTCTTACTATGCCCAAAATGTGGTATGTCCAAAAGTTTCATTATACCTAAATTATATATCCCCATAATCCAGTATGCGTGTTATAACACTGGCTGACCTAGGGTTCCAATCTCCCATATGTTAATCACATAGTTTTCCTTGACCAATTCTGGGAATTTTTCTATGTCGCACACATCATGGTATATGTACCTCAACTTTGGTACCTTCCCCAACATGTAATTGATAGTGGGGACTACATCTAGAAGGAATGGAATAGTGATTTCTATGCTGTCAGGGGTATTTCTTTTCTTCCCCATAGTAGATGTGCATTTCTTTGTTTCTTCTGTGCCCTCTTCTTCCCCAGTTATTTCTGGCCTATCAGTTATGTCCTCAACCAATACTTTGTCTTGTGCATCAAACTATCATGGTCCCATTATGTCATCCGGTCTTGCAGGTGCTTAAGGGTTAGAGTTTGAACCCCCATTTCTGGCCCCTGAGATCTTCCATATTTCTCCTTGCTGCGTTGTAGGGATATCTTCCTCAACCTGCATTGGGATAATCAACTCTAGGTTCGAGGTGGTGACATCCTCAAGCTCAACTATATTCTCCGGCTTCTACGATCGTTCCTTACATATTTGGCCCTGTCGAGTGACCTAGACAAACTATCACGGTGACCCAAACTTCGGTGGAGTCATCATGTGCAACTATTGTAACCTCATCTTGTTTTTTTATCAATTTGAAACTAGGGCACGGGTTCTCTTTCTCACTCTGAGGTTGAAATTTTCTAAGTGTTGAATAACTCTATGCTTTTCTTCCTTTTATATACCAAGTTATGTTTACTTTTACCTTTCTACATGCATTTACGCCAAGTTCACTTTTTATTGTGCATGGTATTCTAATGTTTTGCATGATAGTTACTGCGTGCAACTTTTCCCCATTGTTTTTTTTTTCTCTCTTTTCTAATTTTGTATTTCCTTTTCCTTATTTTTCACCTTTTTGTTTGTTTTTCTCATTTTCTCTATTTTAACTTCTACTAGAATACATTATGTACATGTTTTCTTACATCTCTATACATTTTAAGTGATAGGAGGTCAACTATCCCTATATAGTTTCATTTGACTTCCATTGATCATTCCTCTTAGTTTTGTGCCTCCCAAATCCTTCAAATGTACCGCTCCCCCATCTGTGACATTCTTCACTTCATATGGGCCCAACCAATGTATTCTGAATTTCCGTGGATGCTAAAGAAATTTACTGTCATAAAGAAAGACTAGATCTCCCTCCTTGAAACTCTTCCTCTTGATATGTCTACCATGCAAATATTTGTGTCTTTCCTTTTGTACCTCTTGATGAAATCCTGCTAGAATCCTAGCTTCTTCCATATCTATTAGTTTATTCAACCTCTCCTTCACTGTGCCTCTTTCTTTCATGTTGGTGATTGCTACTATGCACAAACTAGGTACCAAGAATTCTAATGGCACTAATTCTTCTTGCCCATACACAAATCTGAATGGTTTATTTCCTAACATGTTTTTACATGTAGTTCTGTATTCACATAGTACTATTGGTATCTTCAAATCCCAATCACCCCTGTTGACATTGAAAATCTTTGTCTGATCATTATCCAAGATCTTATTGAAGGATTCTACTGTTCCATTTGATTAAGGATGGGATGGTGTACTCTTCTGATGATAGAATTCTAACTCCTCAGTCATAGCCTTAATAGTACTGTTGATAAAGTGAGTACCTTGGTCACTCATCAAAATCCTTAGACAACCAAATCTAGTGATCATTTTTCCAAACAAGAAGTGTGATGTTGCCTTTGCACTGCAGTCTTTGATTGGTGTTGCTTCTACCCATCTTATTAAGTATTATGTCATAGTAATGATATATCTCACTCCTGAAATTTTTCCTGGTGGGTGGATTGGCCCCACAAAGCCGATTTCCCTTTTATCAAATACCTGCAAAGTTACTTGTGGTCTTAGGGGCATCTCATCCATTCTATTAGGTTTACCAATCCTCTAACAGACATCACATTTTTGGAAATAGTCCTTAGCATCTCTGTGAATTGTTGGCCACCATAGTCTTGTGTGCAATACCTTTTGCACGATATATTTTCCTACATAGTGTCCCCCAACTATTCCCTCATGAGATTTTTCCAAAATTCTAGGCCTTTCATGTTGTAGTACACATCTTCTCAAAATGTTGTTTGTTCCCATCTTGTATAAATGTTCTGCACTCAGTTGATAGTCTGAAAATCTAACTACCATATTTTTCTTTCACGTAGTGTTAAAATCTTGTGGTGCAATTCCTGTACTCAAGTATTCAATAATATCAACAAAGTATTCATCAACTATTTGGACTAAAAATAACTACGCATCAGGGAAGTTGTCTTCCAAGTTGGTAGGTTTGTCTCCATTCATTACCCTTGATAGGTGATCAGGTCCTGCATTTAGCTTCCCTGGTTTGACTATCACTTCAATGTCAAATTATTGAAATAACAGTATCCATATACATATCCTCCCCCCCAACACTAGCTTGTTGACTAAGTATTTAAGGGTGGAATGACCTGCGAACATCTTAAAGTGTTTTCCCAGTAAGTAATTTATGAACTTTTGTGGTGCATAAACCATATCTAGGCCTTCTCTTTATGTAGTATTGTAGTTCTACTATAATCGTGACAATTTTCTTCTTGCAAATGCTATAGGATGATCCAAATCCCCTACTCTTGGCTACGCTAGAATTTCTCCATGTGTTATAGTTGATGCATCTACATGCACACGGAATGTCTTCTTCCAATATAGGAATACTAGGATAAGTGATGTTACAATATTTTATTTTAGGGTGTCCAAACCTTGTTGACAATCCTCATTCCGTTTAAATTTAGTATCTTTCTTTAAAAAAATTTCCATTGGAATAGTGATCTACGCATACCCTTTTATAAATTTTTTGTAGTAGCATGTATGTCCCAATGGTGCTCTCAATTGGTGCACTGATTTTGATGCTGGTAAGTTAACAATGAATTCAATCTTATCAGGAACCACTAACAAGCCTTATTTTCACACTATGTGTCCCAAAAATATTCCAAAAGGTGTCCCAAATATGCACTTCTTGATATACAATGATATATGACACTGCCTGCATCTTTCCAATGTCAGCCTTAACACTTCCACACAATATTTTTGTAGGTTGTATATAGTCCAATCATCCAAATATACTTCTAAAAGATAATTTATGAACTCCTTAAAGGTAGCTATTACTACCCTTGAAAATATAGTTGGTGCATTCTTCAACCCAAAATGCATGACTGTGTACTGGTAGGATCCCCATTCTGTGGAAAAAGTAGACTTGTACCTATCTTCTGGAGCTATCTTGATTTGATGGTAACCTAAGAATCCATCTGTAAATGAGTATGCCTCCTGGCCTCCCACATTCTCTAATACCTCATCTATGAAAAGGGTGGGAAAAGGGTCATGTTGGCAAGCATCATTCAATTTCCTCAAGTATACAAAAATCCTTATCCCCCCTTGTTTCTTTTCTTGCACTACCATAGGGCTTATCCATTCAGATTATTCTACTAGTTCTATAATTTCAACTTCTAACATTCTATCAATTTCTTCTTTAACTTTCTGCTTATATATTGGATTCAGTTTATAATTTCTTTGTATGATAGATCTAGCCTCGGTCTTGAGAGGTATATTCATCTCTACTAGCTCTCTTTCTATGCCTTTCATCTCTATAAACGTTGTTGGGAATAGGTCATTGTACTTGCACAATAACTCTGTTATTCTTTCCATTGTTTGTTCATCCCAATAGTCTCCAATACTTTCTATTTTAGGTTTATCTGTTGTCCCAATATTAATTTTCTTCACTTTGATAGGTGCAACAAATGCTTCTAATTCCAAATATGGAACTTCCACCTCTCTTTCACCTTCAACTTCTGTAATATGAATGTTTCGTGAATCATCTTCCTCTAGTGCTTCTTCTTCCACATGATAGCATGAAAATAGTTCTTCGACTATTTGCCTATTTTGTTGTTGATACTCTGTCATGATTTCCACCTCTGGTTCATCAATAAATATCACCCCTATAATTTTTTTCAGTGTTGAATCAATGTTGGGGTTCTCATGTTTGAATGAGAAGGATACTATAAAATTTTGTTGTAATGTTGTCCACTCTGCAGTGCTTCTGAGCAATTACTAATATACATACCAGTTTTCTGGAATTCCTTCTAACATATGGATGAAGTGATGAGGCCATTCCTCTGGTAGTGTCATCTTCCATAGTGTTCTATATTTCTCCAAATGTCCTACTAGTGTCCCCCATCCATCATATCTCTGCATCTTATTTATCCCTTTCTTTTCACCGAATCTAATGCACAAAAATCGCTTACATTGGTATTGGTCCTTAAATGTTTTGTTGTGTGCCCCCCACCATGTTGCAGGTGTTTCATTGAGTGAAATGTCCATGGATAAGAGCATTTGATTCTCTAACACTTCATCTTCATATATTGTTATGAATTCTACCAAGTCATTCACCCCATGAAAACTAGGAGGTACTCTAATCTCTGTACCCACCCATCTTTCTACGCAGTCTATTCTTTCTCTCACTCGAGAGACCCGGGTTCAAGTCCTGACAATGGAACCATTTGTTGGTTGTTACTCCTTCTCTAATCACTTCTTGTGATGACCTGAGTTCATATCTGAAAATATTCCAAAAAATCCCTCTAAAACTATCAACCCTCCTGGTAAACCAGAAGGCAACATAGAACATAGAGTGTATTGGGCAGTCTCACCTGAGATAGTTTTATGGGTGACTGCAATACTCATATTCTTTCTGTCTAGGAAATATTCGGGATCTGGGATTGCAATTCATCTTATGACTCCTTGATTTGGTATTTCCTTCTATTATTCTTAAGCTCCATTCATCTATTAAGTGTATGCATGCATTCTAACAAATCTAACAATTAATAGATCCCACATAATTATTCATTCATCAACTAACTACTCACAAAAATTAATTATGAAATAAACACATCACATAAATAAAGTGTTACCGTGGTTCACCCCCTCTTGGTTTACATCCACAAAGATCTAGCTCTTAGGCTATTTTATTACAGTTCTATAATATATGGCACCACGTGCACTATAGTTTCAGATCATACAATCACAAAATAGGCTCCACAACCCCATTGAGGCTGACTATATCGTACCAGGATCCTCAACCTGTGATCTAACCCTATGGATCTAGTTACTTGACTCTCCTTCAGCTCAACAACTTACAAAAAGGTATACGATCTTACAGTCATTCTCCTAGCCAAGAAAAACAATGTTCTCTCACATACTGGAACCCCCGACCTAGACCTCCTAGGTACCTATTTATACTTATTTTTGTCTTATCATCCATTACAATATCTTACAAAAACCCTATCCCTAATGTAGTTAGGTTTTCCTGCTTGTGCGACTTGCATGCTTTCCTCCTTTGCATGCGGATTTCCCTTGCACATGTTTCTTTTCCTTCCAACTATACTTTTCTAATTTAATCTTTACTTTCCAAAATTGGATTCTTCCTCAAAATCATCCTGCACCCAATAATCAGGGATAGAGTGAGTGAGAGATAGAGAGAGAGAGGTTTGGAGGGAGAGATAAAGAGGGAGAGAGGGGAAAGTGGGGGAAAGGGATAGAGTGAGAAAGAGGAAGATAGAGAGAGGGAAAGAGGGAGGGGGAGAGTGAGGGGGGGAAGGAGAAAGTGAGAGAGATGGATGGAAGGAGAAAAGGAGATAGATAGAGATAGGGAGAGAGAGGGAAGGGGAGGGGAGGGAAAGGGAGAGAGTGAGTGAGAGAGAGAAACCGAGGGAAGGAAGGACAAAGGGAGGGAGAGAGAGTGTAGTAGTGGGGGGTGAGGAATGAAGGGGAATAGAGAGAGAGAGGAAGGGAGAGAGTGAGGTAAAGAGAGAGATGTGGAGAGATATAGAGAAAGAGGGAGAGAGGAGAGAGAGGGAGATAAAAAAAAGTGAGTGATAAAGTGAGTGATAAAGTGAGTGATAGAGGGAGATGTTAGAGAGAGAGTAGAAGATAGAGGAAGGGTGGGAGAGAGGGGTAGATTGAGAGAGTGAGAGGGAGAGGTTAGGATGGAGAG
>SNQJ01S0221549.1:15088-25769 GCA_010110895.2 Picea sitchensis
GAGGTATGATACGATCTACAAAAAGGTGCTCCTTCATAAAGGATTCATTGAAGACTTGCGCTACAATCCCAAAGCACTTCAAAAGTTTGGGTTTGTTTTATCCAGTTGATCTCCACTTGATGTGTTGGCTTGCTTGATGAGTTGGCGATGCTCCTGCATCAATTATCATGGTGAAGTTGTGTGTCCATTGTCTTCCTTTCTTCCAACTGTTGCAGCAGTTGAAAATTCTCTTTTTGTAGCTTCTCAATGGCTGGGGAAGAATCAATTATCTCGAAGGAAGGCTTAGATACTTTGAAAGATGTGGACAATCTATCATTCTTAGGATCTGGGGTGGGCATTGGTGAAGTAGGAGTAATAGGGAGTTGATAAGGAGAGGTAGGTTCTGATTTTTTCTTTCTTTGGGGCTCTAATTCGTTCGCAGAAACTTCCCTAAGTCTCTTGTGAGGGCTCTCAAGATCGGAGGACACTTGGATAGGGTCTGAAGTAGGCGGGGGTTTTGCATAAGGTTTTTCTCTTGTGCTTTGAGTACTCTTTCAAAAAGGTCCTTTATCAAATCTATTGGTTCCTCTCCTATTTGTGGGAATTGTAGGAAAGTCTTGTTGAATCACTTCTTAGAGATTTTTAGGTGTGGGATCAAGAGATATTGAAGACATTTGAGGATTGGCAATAGGCTTTCTTTGATCTTTACTCTTGGTCTTTTTACCTGATGAGGATGCAGGGGTTTAAACAAGTTTCTTGAATTGTTCTGGTAAATAAATGGTTTGTGTAGAGGGGTTTGGAGTCCTTGGAGAGCGGGGCTTGGATGGAGAAATGGTCCTTAGTCCAAGTGGATTTTTTCCAGTCTTAACTGTCAAGTGAGGGTTTGCAAATTGATAAATGAATGCATCCCAAGTTTGCCCATGTTTCTCTAATTCGGCTAGAACAAGGAGTTTGATTAGGCCATGGTGAAAGAGGTTGTTGTGGGGCTTAGTTACATTCTTCCTCACTTGAGAGGACATCTTCTCCAAGCTCTTTAGAAAGTAGAAGGGAAAGTTCAAAGGCTTGTTGAACTAAAAATGAGCTAACAATCTGAAATGACAAGATTTGAAAGTGGAATATCTACCTTTGCATGTGATCAACCTGGTGATGAATATGAGAGGGTTGATCAGTTCCTATTTTATCCATTCCTTGGAATATCCTTTTTCTCCTGAGATGTTCTGGAATTTGGGCTTAAAAACCCTATTATAGCTTGAGCGCAGCAGCTAGTGGTTTTTGAACCATCTATCTCCCACTCTTGGAATCTTTGTGGCTGCAGCAATGGATTCCTCTGAGACCCCAAAGGTAAGAGACCCCACGCGCATTGTCTTCCGATCAAAACCAAGTGCAAATTGCATTGAGATGCCATCGTCATGGCCCTGCAAGTGGGATAAAAATGGCCCCCAGCCTACGTGCAAAAACACCTCCCTGCACTATGCAAACTCAGGAATGGAAAAAAGTTATGCATAGGAACAGGGTTCATACCTCTTGGGCATCATGATGATGTGGAGAAATAAATAGAGGTGAAATTCACCAAGAGAGGGTGTGATCGGGTGAAGGAGTGGCACAAATTGAACAAGGGTCGAGCTCAATTTGAACAGAGGAACAAATGACAGAGGCTGAGCGTGTTCTTAAACAGGGGCAATGCAAATGGCAGAGGTGAATTGGGATAATAGGTAACCCCAGACCATTTTTTAATATGCCCAGGGTGGAATTGGTTTCACATATGCACGCACAAGTTTCCATATGTGAGAAATTTTGAATTCAAAGGCACATTTTTGGGGGGGAAATCTTAATGATGCGCAGTTAGATCAATGTCCAAGTATTTTGACTTGGACATTTGATCATGAACATGTCTAAAGTTTGCATCCTCAATCTTAATTGCCTTCAACCAATTCGATTAAATGTCATTGATTCCTAGTTACCTGGAATTGTGGACAGTTACTCATGTGTAAATTCATATGTCACTTCGTTCGGCACCTCATACGACACTTCATACGGCACCTCATACAACACTTAATACGAAACCTCTGTGTTAAATATAGTTTTACCTCTTGTAATGAATAGCCTGCAATATTGCAATGGTTTTTACAGTCACAGTGATTAAGAGCAGAGGTAGAATGTCCCATTGTTTGTTGATTTTTCCACCATGCTCACTCAATCCACTTGCATAGAACATGTAATGTCAAACCTATAATGAACAACATGTAACAAGCATAGAACATGTAATGTCAAACCTACAATGAACATCCTATAACAAGCATAGAACATGTAATGTCAAACCTACAATGAACATCCTGTAATAAAAATGAACCAATAAAGTGGCATGTTAAGTATATGTACAGCAATTTATTGCACACAGGAGATTAGCATTTTAAAAATAAAATGACTACAGATGCAATAACCTATATCATGAAAATAATACAAAATTTTTTACAAAGATTCAATTCTCTAGGCAATGATCATTTGTCAACTCATGAACCCCTCCCCCACACCTAAGTATTGTGACACCTCGCAATCAAAAGTATAGGAAACCAGTCAGTTCTCCCAATAGCCGAAGATTTACAGTTTGTAAAGTGTAAAGATAAATTTCACAGATTGGTCTGATGAGATGGTTAGAAGATGGCCCCACCTATAAAATAAGAGATCTTATATATAGATAAGAAGAGGTAGGCAAGAGAGTTTCAAGATAGTCTCAGAGTTAGTTCCCAATGGAAAGTTTATGGAGTTCATTAACCTTAGATTAACCATACATACTTCATGGCATCTTTGTCTGCAAGTAATGTCGTACATCAGGACAAGTTTTAAATTTATTATTTATTTTTGTCAGATTACCATCCTCGCTAGGTAGAATGCCCCGCTGCCAGCAAGCCTATTCAGCACTCTGGCGGTTTTACATAGTCATACCATAGGCTGGTACCCGCTGCCAGAAGACCTGTTCAGTATCCCAGTGAGTTAGCCTCTTACACCCTCAGAGAATGGCCCTCCATCTTTTAAGATTTTAGTATAAGATTGCTTTATGCAAGAAGATGGGGGGACATCTCTGAAAACAACTTTTTCTTTCTTTCTTTCTTTTCAATTGGGATGGTATTTATGTTAGAGGATGACTTTCCATTATATTACTTAGTGATTGTCCCGATGTAAGGCGTAATTAAGTGGATGTGGCCTATCTAAAGATATGATATAATCAAGCTATTTAGTGTGTAGTAGACGGTACCATTGAGAAAGAACAGAAAGGTATCTCTAGGCTCAACTCACTTTCTTATTTTGTAGTTATTGTGATGTTTCCATGACTAACCACTAATCAGACCTCCTTATTACTCTTTAATAAAGACACTTTAGTCACTTACTTAGATTTCTTCGTAAAAGTTGTACGAGAGACCTCTAAGCTTGATGGTTATGGTATCACTTCCTTATACAGTGGTGAAGAGTTTCAAGAGAAATTGCTTTGGAATGCCTTAAGAAAATGAAATCTTTTGCAAAAATATGGCTAATTACAGCAAATCAATATTCATTTGATGCTTAGCAGACAACAAAATTCAAGTGTAACAATGTTTTGAAGAAAAATCCTTCTTTTATATTTCCTTGAAACTGTCTACTCCTGGTGAAATAAATATTTACAGAAATATCTAGAATTTCTTTATTAACAAAATTCAAAAACTATTTACATATGTACAGCAGAAAATTCAGAAAACTTTTCAAGAACAAGGGGGGAATTCCCCATATACTAAGGCAAATGCCTTGTCAGTTGACATGACCTGTAGAAAATCCTCTTTGGAAATGGCCTTATGATAAAATTTGAGTCGGTGTCCATTTACTACAAAGGAGACTTGTCCATCGTCAATTGTTTTGATTTTCACAGCTCCATTCTCATATACAGTGTCTACCTCGTAAGGGCCCAACCATTGGGTGGTGAGTTTGCCTTTGAAGGTTTTAAATCGGGAGTCAAACAACAAATCCCAGTCACCAGGTTGGCAGTCTTTCTTCTTAATAAAATTTTCATACCACTTGCTCCTCTAGTTTTGGACTAATATTGTTTGTTGGATGGCATATTGCATGATCTCATCAAACTCATTAAATTGTAGGGCTCATTTTTTATGAGCCTCATCCAAGTTCAATCCCAATTCTACGGCAATACGGAAGGTCCTTACTTGGAATTCTATTGGTAGAAGTACTTGTTTCCCATACACTAGCTCATAAGGGGTATGCCCAATGGTGTTCCTCCAGGTGGTCCGATATGCCCACAAGGCCTCAGGAAGCCTATCAGCCAAATCTCGGTGATGTAATTGAACATTCTTGGTTAGGATATCTTCCAGAACTTTGTTTGTAGATTCTATAGGACCATTGGCTTGTGGGTGGTGTGGAGAAGATTTACAATGTTTAATCCCATATTTCTCTGTTAGCTCTCTCATCGGCTTGGAAGTGAATTGAGTGCCTTAGTCTGTAACAATTTCACGAGGGACACCGAAGCGGGTAAAGATGTCTTCATAGATGAATTCGACAACAGACTTTTTTTAGCCCTGAATGGGGCTTTTTCCTCTACCTACTTGGTGACATAGTCCGTACAAACCAAAATATAGTTCTTTTTACGCGACATGGGTGAAATTGGTCCTACAAAGTCAAGGGCCCATTTTTTGAAGGGTTCTATCATTACTTGGGCACGCAAGGGCATTTCGTCAGCTGACGTACGTCTTCCTATCCTTTGGCAACTATCACAAATTCTCACATACTTGGAAGCATCTTTGAAAATGCTAGGCCAATAGTAACATGAATGTAGCACCTTATATGTTGTGCGTTTGTCAGAAAAATGGCCACCACATGGTCCATCATGACAACTTCGTAGTATTTCTGGTACCTCATCTTCTCGAACACATCTATGAATAATCAAATCAAGGCCTTTTAGAAAAAGGTCATGGCCAACCCAAGATTAATAACCACTCTGTGTAATAATTTTACGGTTTTCATGAGATAACAAATGAGACGGTAACTTCCTACTAGCCAGATATTTTTCCATATTTGCAAACCACGGGGTATTCACAGAGAGGGGAAAAATGTGCTCATCTGGGAAACTATCATCTACAGGGATATCATCATCCTCATTTTGTATTCATGAAATGAAATCATCTACCACATTATCCTTTCCAGGTCAGTCAAGCACAGTGATATTAAATTATTGCAATAACAAGAGCCATCTAGTCACTCGGCCATTAGTTATGGGTTTATTCATGAGAAATCTAATGGCGGAATGGTATGTATGTACAAATAATTTGTAACCTATAATGTAGTGGCGGAACATGTTAATAGCATGAACAACTGCCAAGAATTCCTTCTCGGTAACTGTGTAGTTTAACTCGGCAAGGGACAAGTTCTTGCTCACAAAATAAATGGCATAGGATTGTTGGTCCTCTTTCTGCCCTAATACTCCTCCTATTGTGGTGTCAGAGGCATCATTGGATATGTGAAATGGGAGAGTCCAATTGGGCCCTCTAAGAACTGGTGCCACAGACAACTTAGCTTTCAGGGTTTCAAAGGCAGTTTGACACTGCTTAGTCCAAACAAAATCAACATCTTTTATTAACAATCCAAACATAGGTGCAACAATATTTCTAAACTTTTCAATAAATCGTTGGTAATATCCGGCATGTCCAAGAAAGCTTCTCACCTCTTTATGAGTCTTGGGGGGTGGAAGTCTGATGATGACCTCAATCTTTGCAAGATCGACTTTTATCCCTTCAGATGAAACATGATGTCCTAGAACCACTCCTTTAGTTAACAACATTTTACATGTTTCATGACTTAGAGATAGGTTCATTTCTTGGCATCTGATAAGGAATTTTTCTAAGTTATCTAAGGCTTCCTGGTAAGTATTTCCATAAACTGTGAAGTCATCCATGTAGACCTCCACACAATCATGAATAATATCAGCAAATATCCCTAGTACTGCTCGTTCAAATGTGGCAGGAGCATTACACAATCCAAATGGTAGAACCCTATAGGCATAGGTGCCCCAAGGACAAGTAAAGGTAGTCTTGTCCTGGTCCTCGGGTGCTATGAGAATTTGATTGTACCCGTTGTACCCATCTAAAAAGGAAAAATACTTCTTTCCAGACAAGGTATCCAGAACTTGGTCAATGAAAGGAAGAGGAAAGTAATCTTTCAGAGTGTCTTTGTTGAGTTCCCGGAAATCAACACAAATTATCCATTTCTCCGTTACTTTCTTTGGAACCACTACAAGCGGGGACACCCACTTACTATTGGAGATTGGATAAATAAATCCGACATTTAATAACTTTTGGATCTCCTCCTTTACTATATCTTTGAGTGTTGGATTCATCCTTCTCTGGGGTTGCCTAACAGGTGTTACCTCCCCCTGGGTATATATGTGATGGATACATGTGTCAGGGTGTATACCCTTCATGTCAATCTATTCCTAGGCGAATGTTCCTGATTTTTCTTTAAGGATACTTACTAATTGTTTATGTTGATCTGCATCTATCCCAGAGTTTATATGTAGAAATTTCCCTGGACTAATCTCGTAGGGCATAGTATAAGACATAGCAGACTCAACTATATCAAAGATAAAATATGTCGAATATAAAATGGATGGGTCCAATTTTTCCTGAAATTCTTCCCCAAACATGTACTCAAATTGGGGAAAATATTGTGGAAAATCCACACATGTGATAACAGAAATAAACATGTTTAGCACATTTTTCATTGTGTGCTCCTAAAGTGCCCAAGCATGGTCACTTGGCAATACGGGTTCTTCCTAGTCCTTATTCTCATATGGACATTCAAGCCACCATAGATTCTCCATGATAGGTTGAGCTGGAGGGTAAATGGTGAGCTTCTGGATAGAGAGTCCATTTGAGATGGCCATTTCTCCCTCTCTACAGCCAATAAATGCACTGGTTGTGGCTAACCAAGGTCTCTAAAATGATGGGATGGCCTTTGGTAAGATCCTTTGAGTGGATGACAAGAAAATCTACTTGGTACTCCCATGAGGCTAAAGTAACCATGATATCATCTAAAATTCCTTCAGGTATAACCCTGGTCTTGTCTGTTAATTCCAAAATGGTTGGGGTAGGCCTAAGAAGAGGTTGTAAATATAATTGCTCCAAGGTAGTAGCAGTAATAACATTGATGGTTTCCCCTAGGTCTATGAGAGTTTTTCCAATTGAAACCTCGTTAATGGTTATGGTCACTACGGGGTTTCCTGGGTTCCCATATTTTGCTAGTTTTGGTTGCTTTGATATGTACTCAGAAAGTCCTCCTACCAAATGTACTATAGGAGGGTCCTTTTTCTTCCTACCTGGCTTCTTAATACACAATTATTTGACTACCTTATTGTAGATTGGAATTTCTTTAATGGATTGAAGCAGGGGAATCTTGACACAAATATTCTTCAATTCATTCAAGATGTCAAATTCCGGTCGGGTGGTAGGTTTCTTGATTACCAATCTGTCTGGATAAGGAGGGGCCTTCGTAATTTGTGAAGGTTCATTTTAGGGAAGCTTGGGTTCTTGGTTCTTAGGAATAATAACATCTTCCCACCTAGTGTCATCCATGGGTTGTTTGGTGGTTTCTTCTTCTTCTTCTTCCTGGATGACTTTTGAAGGTCTCTGCCTATCCAGAACTTTTCCCGGTCTTAGTTGAATTTCTTGTAATGGAACAGGAATAATAACATATGTCGAGAAGGTCTGCATCTCAACATTGTGAAGAGGTTGAGGGGGATTATTTTTGGGATTTGGCACTGGTTGTGCCGGTAATAATGTCGGTATTGGGAAGCTTGAATTATGATATTGTAGCGGTTGTTGTTGTGGAATGGGAGGTAAAGGTGGTGGAACAAAACCTAGAAGAAGTTGTGGAGTGTTTGGTGGAAACTGAGGATAAGGATGGTTGGACATAGGGATAGGTGGAGCTTGAGGGTTTCCTTGGTTATGTCCTCCCCTCCATCCTTGAAGCCAAGGATGTTGGTACTGAGTAGACCATTTTTTCCAACTTGGTGGGTTCCACTGTTATTTTTGTTTATAATAGGGTGGAACTTGAGATTGTGGATATGGGTAAGTGGGTTGGTTCCTAGGTTTGCATGGCCTCCTAGGTGCATAAGAGGATTCCCCAGGATCCCCACTCCTATAGATGGATAACAAACAAGACAATGATGGGAATTTCTTAGTTGAATGGTCTTCTGTGCAGAAGCCACAAACTGAGATGTTATCCAATGGGCATTCACTTGAGGAATGCTTCCTCCTGCATCTTGGGCAATATATGCTCATTGTTGCATTTTCCTCCTCCTATTTCTTTTTAATTTTTAGGGTGTCCAACTGGGAACCTATTGTGCTTAAGATATATGTCTTGAAGTTCTCTAAAAGGTTCCCTATCTCTGCTCTTGTGATACCACCTGAACTAACTGGTTTTAAGTTTCTATTATAAGGGTCTCGAACATTCTTTCTTGTTTTGGCTCTACTCCTTGAGTAATTTTTACACATTTCACATATTTTGGAAAATGGTTTATGAGAGATGTCACCTGATGCCATCAGGTTAAGGATCTCTAGGTATTCCTCTAAAATTCCCTTAAGGAAAAGAGCCTTAATTGCATCATCTGGAAGGTCATGGTATTTTGATTTCTGAGAGATATAACCAAACCTTTCCATATAATCCTCGAGGGTCTCATCTTCTAATTGTTGGATTTTGAAAATATCATTACGAGATTCTTTGGTCTTGCAGTGGTATTGGTACTTCTTAAGAAAGATATATTTCATGGCTTCCCAAGACCTAATGTTGGATTCTACCAACCCCATGAACCATCTTAATGCAGATTCCTTGAGGGTGGCAGGAAAGAGTTTTAGTTTTTGGGCATCTTGTAGGTAGTTGTAGCTCCTACACAAGATGTCGAACTCAAATAGGAAGGTATTTGGATCTTCACTGCTTTTACCATAAAAGGTAAGCAGTGCTGAGAGAGGAATAGTCTTCATGTTGACATTTAGAGTGGTGTCCAAAATTGGAAACCCGAAGGTAGTTTCGGTTTGGTTTCCAGCTTCTTCTTCCTTTGTTTCTTACATTGTTATGATCCTTCTGATCATCCATACTGGTTCGATTTCCAAAAAGAGAGTACCTAGGTGGTTTAATCTTCGAAGAGAACAAGGTTTCCCTTTGATAAAAAGGTCTTTGTACTGATTAGATGTCTGGGACTCTACTCAAGCCGGTTGAGATTATTGGTGCCAAATTTTTTGTGTCAATTTGAGCGATAATTACATTGGTTGAACTACCAAACAAAATATTCACTTGTTCAGGGTCTATGATGTCCTCAAAGTTAGGATCTCCTATTGATGGTGTAAAAGCAAAGATTGTATTGTTTGGTTCTACGGAAGGCTCGAGTGGTCTTGCCTCATGTCCCAATATGATTGATGCTTCAATTTCTTGTTCTATAGTGCTCCCTGTGTTAGTCTCTTCAGAGACTGATTTAGCTCTTTGAGTTGAGATAGCTCATATTTTTTGGTTTCGGTCTATGGAGCTTATGAGTGGAACGTTCCTTCCCCCAAAAATATTGGAAGGAACCTTGGTTGAAAGGTCTGATTTAGATTTAATGTATCTACCTTTTGGGTCTCTAAGTCTATTCATGAAAGTAAACAAAAACAAAAATAAAAAACTACCATTGGGTTTGGGGGAGCCTGCAATAGCAGATGCACAAGTTCTTACCTCTTGTCTTAAATTTCCCCTACCACCAAACTAATGCTAAGGTTTAGAAATGATCTATTTCCTAACTATTTCCTACCTTGAGACAACTCCCTGGCAATGGTGCCAAAAATGATGGGTGTTCTATATGCACTAAAAACACACTAAAAACCCTCAATTAAATTGTCAACCAAGGGTAAGTAAACCTAGAGTTGTAGAAATATATATTCCAAGGTAAAAGGGTTGGTAGTATAGTCTAACTAAGGAAGTGGCTATCTAAGGGCTAATCTATTCAAGCAAAAACTACCAATGATCAAACCCTACTAAGGAATTCAAACTATTTACCCTAAGTAACCTTTGGACCAAGGATCGATGGATAGTTCTAACAAAACAAATGAAAACCCTACTTAAAGCAAACTAGTTCAATCATAATAATAAGCAAAAGCAAACTATTTAAGCATAACAATAAGCAAAACCAAATTATTCATCTAATAAGAAAATAGCAACAGCAAACTACTTCAACTAGCCTACTTAAATTCAATAAGCAATTATCCTATGAAAGCAAGCAAATAGGAAAGAAACTACCCTATCAAAGAAAAATAGACAAGTAAACAAAACAACTAGCTAACCTATGATAAATCCTACAGCAAGTAAACTAATTAAGACTACTCAATAAGTAACTAATTAAGCTAAGAAACAAGTGAGCTCTATTCTTGAATTAAACTTCACAACTACTTCCAATTTGCAAAAGGAAATCTACTAAATTGAAAGAAAGAGGAATTAACAACTAATCTTTAATCTATGATAAGCAAACTACTCTTTAACCTACCAAAGAAAAAGACTATATATCCTACAAAAGCAAAGAAACTATCTCCTAAGCTATGAAAGCAATAAAACTATCTTCTAATCTATGAAAACTCAAATATAGTGTTAATGGTTGTGTGAATATCTCCGGTGTCTTATAATATCACGATGGCACTTAACAATGAAA
>SNQJ01S0221550.1:0-15030 GCA_010110895.2 Picea sitchensis
TAGACAACTTAACAAGATGACTATTAAGAACAAATACCCCTTACCAAGGATAAATGATCTGTTCGATCAAGTGGGTGGGGCCAAGATCTTTTCAAAGTTGGATTTACGATCCGGTTATCATCAAATTAGGATAAAAGATGAGGGCATAAACAAAACAACTTTTCGGACAAGATATGGACACTACGTATTCGTAGTCATACCTTTTGGACTCACTAATGTGCCAACCACATTTATGTGCCTGATGAACAGTATTTTCAGTCAATACTGAGACAAGTTCGTGGTAGTATTTATCGACGATATTCTGGTCTATTAAAAAACAAAGGAAGAACATGATGAACACTTAAGGATAATGCTGCAAACATTGAGAAAACACAAACTGTACGCCAAATTTGACAAGTGTGACTTTTATCAAAAGAAATACAATATCTAGGACATGTAATTTCAGCAGAAGGCATTGTCGTAGACCCAGAGAAGACAAAAGCCATTATGGAATGGCCAGTACCTAAGGATGTAGCAGATATCCGGTCATTCATGGGAATCACCGGATATTACCGTAGGTTTATAGAAGAATTTTCCAAGATAGCCTACCCTATCACATCATTACAAAAGAAAGGGGCCAAGTTTAACTGGTCGCAAAAGTGTCAAGACAATTTTAGTAACCTGAAAGAATTATTGACATCGGTGCCCATTTTGAAGGTAGAAGACCCAGATAAAGACTTCACAGTATGTGTTGATGCAAGTAAAGAGGGACTAGGTGGTGTCCTAACTCAGGAAATACACGTTATTTGTTATGAGTCTCGGAAATTAAAGGAACATGAGCGAAATTATGTCACTCATGACTTAGAATTGGCAGCGGTAATACACACATTAAAAATGTGGTGACACTACATAATGGGAAGAAAATTTCTACTATTGACGGATAATAGTGGTGTGAAATATATGTTTAGTCAACTAGAGCTCAATGCACGGCAAGCTAGATGGTTAGCCTTCTTGAGCGAATTCGACTTCGAAGTCAGACATATCAAGGGCAAAGAAAATAAAGTAGCAGACGCTTTAAGCAGAAGAGTCCATGGGTTATTTGAGGTAAATATCAACAGGGAAAAAAGTGATCTGGAACAAAAGGTAAGGACGGTAGGTATTAGCGACGAAAATTATACTAAGATGATGGCAGAATTACAAAACAGTCCCACAGACTTAGATAAACCAGATCTAAGTATCGACAAGAAGGGATTATTACGATTTAAAAACAGACTTTACATACCAGATTCAACAGAGTTAAAATTAACAGTTTTGGATGAAGTGCATAAGAAATTGTATTCTGGTCATCCAGGTTACCAAAAAATGATAAAAGCACTTATAAAACTGTTTTACTGGCCTAATATGAAAGTTGAAGCAATATAATACTTGGCTAGGTGCCAAGATTGTCAGCAGGTTAAGGCCAAACACCAGCATACAACCGGCCTATTACAGCCATTACCAGTACCAGAATGGAAATGGGAAACCATATCGCTGGACTTTATAACAGGTTTGCCTAAAACTCAGAAACATAATGATTCTATCATGGTTGTAATCGATAAACTCAGTAAGTCTGCACACTTTATTCCTATAAAGTCTACTTTTAAAGCTATAAACATTGCTAAAATATTCATGAAAGAAATTTTTAGACTGCATGGTATTCCTAAAATGGTGATTTCAGATAGAGATGTAAAATTCACATCCGCTTTTTGGAAGGAATTGTTTGCAGGGATAAATACTAATTTGAATTTCAGCACGAGTTATCATCCCCAAACGGATGGATAGACCGAAAGGACAAACCAAATCATAGAGGATATGCTCCGCATGTATGTAAGAACAAAACCGAACAAGTGGGAAGACTACCTACACCTGGTAGAATTTGCATATAACAATGGGTACCAAACTTTGGCTAAGTTGAGCCCTTTCGAAATACTGTATGGCATAAAATGTACAACTCCAATTAGCTGGGATAATTCAGCTGACCTACTCATGGTTGGACCAGAGATGCTCCAAGAAATGGAGAACATCGTAAAGAAGGTACAACAGAACTTGAAAGAAGCATAGTATAGACAAAAGAACTATGCAGATCAGAAAAGAAGACACTTGGAATTTCAAGTAGGGGACCATGTTTATTTGAAGGTCAAAGCCCGAAAAATCTCGTTGAAGTTAGGGAACTGTGCCAAGCTGGCACCCAGGTTTTGTGGGCCCTTCGAGATACTAGCTCGAATTGGACCTGTAGCGTATCAACTTGCACTTCCAACTAATCTAAGAATTCATAATGTATTTCATGTTTCTTTGTTGAAAAAGTATATTCATGACCCTACTCATAGGATTGATTGGGACTTGGTGCAAGTGGAACTAGAGGGTGAGTTCCAGGTGGAACCCCTGCGCATTCTGGACCGGAGAGAAATAACACTTCGGAACAGAGTCGTCACTCGGGTAAAGGTGGAATGGAAGCACTTTAGTTCTGAGGAGGCCAATTGAGAGTTGAAAGGAGATTTGCGGAAATCTCATCCAACCATATTCCAAGAAAGGAACAAACACTAAGGACAGTGTTTTACTGAAGGGGGAAAGGATGTGATATCCCCCCAAAATAAAATATTTTTGGAATTTTAATTTGCTGGAAATTTATTTCCGTTTTTAGTAAATTCGAATTTGGAAATTTTTTGCCATTATGGCAATTCCGAATTTTGAATTTGATAATTGTGATTAATTATTATGACTGTTGGGCAGAGTTTTGATTGGAATCAACTAACTATTTGACTATGACACTTGTATAAAAACAAAATATTTATATTAATTGCAGGAGGACAAATGGAACAACCATGTTAAAATTAGCTGACCATGACTCCATGAGTGGGGAACATGTTGGAACTACCTTTGGGCTGGTTATTACAAGTGGAAAATCAGAGATTTGGCCATTGGAAGCTCCTGAAAATCAGGGATTTAGAAAGCTACAAAAATCCCCAAGGGAAGGAAAAAGACCTGGGAAAAATTGATAAATAGCATATGAAAGGAGGCAGGACACTGCCAAGTATGCCGGGGAAAAAGATTTTTGAGCTCTCTTGCTGTTATGAACACTACGGATTGAGTATGAGGCAAGAGGAGTCTGTTGAAATGGATTTTCCTTGTTGTTATGAGCACTGTTGAGTAAGTGTGAGGCAAGAGGATAATTGCTGGAATTGAAGGACATTGCTGAGGAGGAGTTTCAGAGTTAGCCCTCATGGATTCATGGTCAGGCTAGGGGGTGAACTGGGAAAGTGATTTGGCTGCCCTATTCTACGGTTGGGAGGAACGTGGATGTTCCCTTTGTCTTCTCACGATCGGGTTCAGATATGTTGCTCTACTCCTTTTCTGTTTGAATGATTTTATATCTGATGCAATATATTTGTTAAATCAGAACTGAAATGATTTCCATTTTCTGTTTGAATGATTTGATATCTGATGTCATGTATTTATTAAATCTGAACGAATGATAGAATTGGCCTTTTATTAGTTATGATAATTAAAAGTATTTTTGCATGGTTAAATTCTAGAAGAAATCTCTTCTAAATTAGTTTCACTGCTATTTTCCTTTTTATTTGTTTTTTGAGTGAAACCAATGTTGAGATTGGCATATGGGGAGTGGAAGTTATGCTGAAATTTCATTAATCTAACTGTATGGATAATGTCGGGAACAACATTCTGAGTTTTGTAAACTATGCTACATTTTCTTTTCCATTAAACAGACTGTGTAGAGGCAGATCTGTAGCTGAGGTAGGAAGACCGACTATTACACCAGTTTCCCTTACAGTTCTGTGTATGCAACATGCGATTTAAAACTCCTACCAGTCCTTTGGCATAAAAAATGAAGAAAGTACATATATATATACATATATTATTCTAGAAGAAAAACATAGAATCAGAACTTTACTTGGACCATTATATCCAATCTAAATAATCGCTATTGTAGATTTAAACCACCTTGGTAATAATTACAAGGAATGCCAAAATCAGATAAAATGATTTAGTATTTAGATCTAGCATAAGTCAATCCAACATCTAGTGTTTGAAAAAACAGGGCCTGTCTTCAAGGAAATAACCCTGGTATTTAAAATTTAGGGCATAACGAGACCGAACGGTAATCGGTTATCAAATATTTCATTTTACTCTAATGAATAGGACAATCCTATAGAAGAAATTTTTGCAAAAGTTATAGTGTAACCACCGAGACCAAATCCCCAGTTACCCTTGAGAATTTTTTTCCCTTTTTCCAAACCCGATAAGAGTCTGAGGGAATCGAATTTGAATGACCCCTTTTAAATTTGGCAGCTGTAATGCTCCGTAAGCACAAGAGTTCAGAGACGCTTAATCAGGACCTGTACCGAAAAATTAACTTAGACTTTTGTTTAATGGTTTAAACCTTAGAGAACAAAATGGTGTGAAAGGCTGAAGTCAATCGGGTTTTGGCGATTACAAACACCGAACACAAAAGACAAAAGACCACGCTGTTTGCCGAATCACGAAATGCGAAGAGACTTAGGACCCAACATTTCAGGATTTCAGGATTTCGGGGTTTACAAACCCCCGATGCACAAACAAAATGAAACAAGAAGTGTCGAATTGCGAAATGCGAAAGGACTGTGGGCCCAACACTTCAGAGTTTCGAAGTTCAGGATTTCAAGGTTTCGTGATTCAGGATTTTGTGACTCCGACGAAAAATTTTCTAGGCCCTTTAAACTCCCGGGACCCAAAATGCCAAAAAGGGGCTTAACGGGTCTTGGCCTTTTCACATTTCAGGGTTTCGCGATTCAGGATTTCGCGACTACAGATGCAATGTTTCTAGGCCTTCGAACTCTCGGGACCCGAAATGCCGAAAAGGGGCTTAACGGGTTTTTGGCCCTTTCGCATGAGATCAATGGTCCTGATTCTTTCGAGATTTCGCAAATCGGGAGTTCGCGATGCAACAACTCCAAAATCCCTTGCTGCTCCAAACCCCGAACTCCGAAATAGCGAAGTTCGAAGCACGAGATCAACGACTCCTGTTGTTTCTCATCCAATGGTTGCTACTCCTCCTGAGCTTCTAAATGCTAAAAGACGATCAATCTTAACCTTCCCACAGATCTACGAGATCCAATGGTCCATGGGATTTCGGTACTTCCCCACGAAGAAATCTCACCATTCGTTCACTCTGCTCAAGGATCTCTGGCCAAAATGACTTAGCGTTGTCCACCTGAACTTGACTTCTGCGAGACGATTTCGATCTCTACCTCCCTTTGAGTACTTCAAAGGTGCTATCCCTTCTGAGATTTATCTTTCTGAACATCAAAGGTTCCTTCGACCTAAGTTTAGACATCGCCTATATACAAAGAAGTATGTTGGAGTAGTTTGAGATTCAAGGGAAGTGATAGAATTATGGAAAGAATTTACCCACATAAGCTTTTCGGTTCAAAGTAATCTAGACTGGTGTAAAAATGATATTATGGACATAAATGAATTTTACCTTCTCTTAATTTCTAAGCTTAAACGAAATTGAATTATGTCATAGGATTTTTTTTTTTTTATGGTGAATTTGAGGTTCATTACAAGCAGAAACATGACATGGACCAAAACATGATGATGCAGTGGACACTGTGACTTTCGTCGGGTGACCCAAAGGAGTAAGAAAACTCAGAGGATTGGTTCAGTGCAGAGATTCAGCGGATTGAAATATGTGCAAAGACAAAGTGCCATGTTCAAGGGCGACTGTAAGAGTTACTGGTAGTGTTCTAAAAAACTATTTGGCTTGCTTCCATCAATTTTCCCCCATCCAGATAGATGAGTACCTCTTTTTAATTTAACGAGCTCGAGGAGGGTAACACATGCTCGATATAACTCACCTTTGGTAAGTCCCTCTTCCTTTGTTTAACAAACTGGAAGAAGTAAGGGTTCCATCCCATATGAGCCCTTCAATGTATGATTGTTTAACGCGTCTAGAGAAGGTAAACTCAGTGATTTTTCATATTTAGAGAGTCTGAAAAGAACTTAAAGATGACTCCAGCGTGCTCCTTTTTCGTAATGTTAGTCTCGCGAGGCCAAAAAAGAGATAAATTATCACTCGAAAGATGCCCTTTCAAACCTTTTGACTAGTGAGAAAGGAAGCAAGATCACTAGACAATATTTTCACGTTTAGAGAGTGTGAAAATAGCTTAAAGAAGATTCCAGAGGGTTCATTTTTTGTATATCCTTTACGAGTCCGAAAAAGTGATAAAAGTCTAGTCGGTTGCATTCTCATGTATTTACGAGCGCAAGAAAGAACAAATACTAAGCTCGGTATGCCCCCATCTTGAAAAACTAGTGGCTTAGCTTCAGAATGATCATCAAAAGGCTGGAGACATGCCCCCCAAGCATAAATTCATTCACCGACTTTGAGGTTGTCACCAATTTCTGTACTAGATAGAGAAAAAGGATAAGGGTGGATGAAATGAAGGTTCAAATAAGAGACCTAACGAAAGACTTGACTTGACATCTACGAGATCTGGCGATAGACTCAACATGATAGGAGAGGTGTCTGTTTCATTTTGTAACGAGCTTGACACAAGAAAAGAACTATGCTCAAGGCTCCGGGTTGAAACCCCAGATTTTTGTTTCATTTTTTAACAAGCTTGCTACAGAGAGGAAAACTATGCTCATGATCTCTGTTTCCTTTTTGAACGAGCTTGCCACAGAGAGGAAAAAATATTCTCGTGAACTATGTTTTATTTTTTAACGAGCTTGCCACAGAGAAGAAAACTATGCTCGTGGCCTCTCCTTGATCATGGCTTCCAAGAGGATAACGCTCTGGAAGGAGTACATGTCAAGGGACAAAACTCAGTCATGGCTTCCAAGAGATCTTCACTGGATGGAAGAAGAATACTCTGGAAGGAACACATGTCGAGGGCCGCGTCGGGGGTAAGGAGATCAGGCTCCAATAGCCCTACCGAAGAGATCACCATGTCAACTACCGGATCCAAGTCATCGGAAGTTGAAGTCATGGGAGACAACGCCACATAATTGACCTGTGGCAGGGGTGATACCGACTGCATATGAGACCTGTTTAGGGAGGTCATTGGGTTGATGGTCAAGTTAGGGCCAACAAATGAAAGTTGATCAATAGTCACCATTTTTCCATCGTGCGGGAAAGATATCACATGAAAAAGAGTGAACACAATAGCTTTCATGGCATAGACATAATCTCTCCCAAGGAGTAAATCGAAATCCAAGGGGTCCTGGACTACCATAACATCAATAAAGATAGTTTTCCCTCCCAAAGTACGAGAAACTGAGGGAGGATCCATAAAGGGTGACTGGTTCTTCTATTAAAAGAGAACAAAGTCTGGGTAACTGACACAAGCTGAGGATAACCCAAAGCTTGCCAAGCGATAGAGGACAAAATACTAACGGACGAAACTTCATCTATCAGTGCATGGGGAACGTCCTGACCACAAACCTGTACTGTAATCTTGAAAGGAATGTGAGAGGGAAGACGAGGTTCAATTAGCGTACCCCAATCAAAAAGTATGGCCTCATTACTTGGAGGGGTTTTCGCAGGAGAAGAAGGAATGCCCCCCGTCACAGTAGATTTTGTATCAATGAGAAAGACATGGGCATAATCAGGTTTACTCTCTAGAGGGAGAGTAGGGTCGATCGATGATAGGATCAGATTGACCACGTTGGCACTCTTCAGAGAAAGAGTGGGATTGACCGATGAAGTAATCGAAACAACCACTTTGGCACTCTTCGGATGAAGGGTGGAGCTGACCGAGGAAGGAACTAGATCAGTCACTTTGGCACTTCTCAAGGGAAGAGTCGGATCAACCGATGGNGGTAGAATCGGATCGACCACTTTGGAACTCTTTGGATGAAGGGTGGGAATGACCAATGACGAGACTAGATCAGTCACTTGGGTTTCACTTTTCAGATGAAAAGTGGGGCTGATCGATGACAGAACTGGATCAACTACTTTGGTGAGTGGTTCAATCAAGGATGAAACTAGATTGACCACCTGATCAATCGGACTGACCGGGAGTCACCAATTTCTGTTACAGGAGAATCCCCCTGCGGACAAGTGGATTCCCTCTTGGATGCTAGACCCCTAACTCCAAGATAAAAAGTGCTATTATGGACACTGACATTCCTTTATCATAAAGCTAAACTATCAAAGAAGAAGAGGGAAGAAAGGCAAGTACCTTTTTATTGACGTTTGTCCTTGTTCGCTCCAGGCTGATCTTGATTTCCAAGTTCAGTTGAAGGTCCTGTGGTACAATGAGAAACAACAACAATACTTCTTGCTCTACTATGATTAGCTTTATAATGAATCTATGAAAGAAATAAGTTCATATACACAAACTTTAAAGGAAACAGACCAAACATGAATTTATATTAATGAGAACAAAGTGTTTCTTACAGCCATGGATGTAGTGCAGTAGCTTCACCAAGTTCCCTTTGTCGAGACCCTTGCTCAAATAATCCACACACATAATGTTAATGCTTCAATGATATCTCCCTTATGAGATCATAAGTTAGATGCTTTACAATGTCTCTCCCAATACCACTTATGAGATCATAAGTTTGTTATCTCTTAATCTCTATCCTCCTTATTTTCACCATGAGAAGGCCTTCTTATATAAGCTTAGAGAGGCCCAACCACTTGAGAGATCTTTGGGATAAGTTAAGGATTCTTCTCCTTCAGTTGAGGATCTTCCCTAAGATCATGCCTTGACCTCAGATTCGAATCCAACTACCTTAAGAGATTGAGAGGATTCTTCCCTGATTTATCTCAACAAGCCAAAATTCGCTCAGAAAGGGCAGCGCTCCCACAAAAGGGTGCACATAGTGCTTGGAATGCTCCCCCCAAAGGAGGCTAGGGAGCGCTAGCACTTCCTAACAATGGGTAGGGGAGCGCTCCCCTTCAAAAAATCATTTTTGAGTGGTTTTCTTCATGGCAAATGATTTGTACTCCTCATCAGATGATTTCTCCTTCTTAAACTAGTCTTTGAAGGTGTCTTAAGTGTCCTTATAATGTCGTTAGAGACACGACATAGACAAGATGACAATATGATGTTTACGACACTTGCGACACTCCAACATTTACGACACTTGTAATGGCGACACTATTGAAGTGAGTAATTTTGATGTCTAACACTTACAAATCACCATTAAATCATGTCAAGTGATTTGTTTTTTTTTATTAATAATATTGATTTAACCACAATAGCAAATATTTACAAATGATCATTATCTTCTGTGCCAATTTGCCTTTATATATATATATATAAACATAAACATAAACATAAAGCACTCTCCTCACGGTAGGATATAAAATAAGTGGTCGAGGAACACTGATCTCCACCATTCCCACGCTTTTCTGAAGTATTAGATTTCTCCTTTTCCTCTGGCTCTCCTCCTCGGCAAGAGTCGTCCACCATCCAAAGCTTCCTTTCCTCTTTCCTGCAAAGATTTACTGTCTTCATCGATCTGTGAAGCACAAAGTTCAATAACCTCTGTAAATTAAAGTCCGATTTTTTTTTTCCGAAGGCCCAAGTTTCAATTATCTCTGTGCTTTGAATCGAATGGAATTAGGAATATATTATGGACAAAACAAAACAGTTTTATCACAATGATCAAGTAATACAAAACCGAGAATTGGAAATAATAGGATTCAAAACTCACGCCCTTTCAAATCAGTACCTGAAACTGGCGCATGAGACAATTCGGCCATCTTGACATATCCAACATCAGGATTTTTGATAATATAAACCATACTTGTCTTTGGCGTAAGCGAGGAATTTTATTGTATTCTGTCAAATGATTTCTTATTAAAGTTACTTTGTCAAAATTACAACTTGGTCGTTGTAGTATAGTGGTGAGTATTCCCGCCTGTCACGCGGGTGACCCGGGTTCGATCCCCGGCAACGGCGTTTACTTTTACTGGATAAAATTAGGTTCATATTTACTGTAATTGCTAATATGTATTTAAAATAAAATTTTTTATGATCTATATCATTCCTTCATAAGAGAATTTAACTTTTACTGGCATATTTACAGTAATTGCTAATATGTATTTAAAAAAAACATTTTTATGATCTATTTCATTCCTCCATAAGAGAATTTAACTGCTGATGTTTTATTACGTCTATCCCCAGAGGAATTTCAAAAATTTCAATTTTGATTTTGAAATTCTGAGTATGAATTTTGATTGAAATTCTGAATTTGAGTACGAATTGTATGAATTTTGATTGAAATTCTGAATTTGAGTATGAATTGTATGAATTTTGATTGAAATTCTGAATTTATTAAATCTATTTTTAGAGGTTTTTTAAGATTAAATTTCAATTTTAATTAAATAAAAAGAAAAATCTAGACTAAAAAAGTTAAATTATGAATTTTGAATAATTTCAAATACAAACCTATGAATTTTGAATAATTTCGAATACAAAAAGTATGAATTTTGATTTCAAACATATCAATTTTGATTTTGAAATTCTGAATTTAGTAAGGCTATCCTTAGAGGTTTTTAAAGATTAAATCTCAATTTTAATTAAATAAAAAGAAAAATCTAGACTAAGAAAGTTAAATTATGAATTTTGAATAATTTAAAATACAAAAAGTATGAATTTTGATTTCAAAAATATCAATTTTGATTTTGAAATTCTGAATTTGAGTATGAATTTTGATTTCAAAAATGTAAATTTTAATTTTGAAATTCTGAATTTGAATATTAAAGTTGTAAATTTTGACTCCACATGTGTCTTTTACATATGGACAATATGCAAATAAATAGTTGATTGATTCTCCATATTTTTTACATATTATACACCATGCTCGCCCATGTTTTTTTTTTTTTTAACCATTGTCCATGCAAGTATTTTATTAGAAATTCCAATATTTAAGAGGACATGTTAACTTTCAAATTTTTCTCCACCATCATTTGATATCCCCTTCTTCCATGTTTTGCTGTATATTTTAACTTAGTTGTGTAAAACCTTGAGCTTTTGTTTTTGACTATGAAACTCGTATGACCCCAAGGTGGGTGGAAGCATGGAATGGATTTATATAAAATATATATTTAATATTTATTATTCGTCATCTTATTCAATGTACAACGTCGTAAATGAGTAGAATCACGTCTTTTTGTCTAAAAAAACACAGCTTTACATTAAAAGTATAATTATTACATTAATGATTTAATTAGTAATTAATAAACATTGTAATATACATAAGGTATATTACAAGTCATCCCTCCTTCAAAAGCTTCGTCCTCGAAGCATATGCAAGGACAAATGCTTATTAGTCGTAGCTATATTTATCTCTCCGGGAAGAAGAAAACTCCTTATGAATCTGAGCATGGAAAAATTTAGGGAAGAAATTTCGCCCATGGGAGAAATTTAGCCCCTTCAAATTTTGTTAGGGCGAATTTTAAATATTTAAAAAAAACCATATTAATCCCAATTTGCCCCCCCTTTATTTTTAAAACAATATTAATTATATATTTAGCCCCAAAATGACGGTCAAATTTTAAATATTAATTACATTTTCGCCTTGGTAAAATGGCGGTGGATCCTCCCTTTCGTCCGATTTATGGGAGTAGCCATTGATCTTCCAAGGTTTAGCCCACAGTTTTAGATTTTCATAGGGCCAAGGACCATGATTCGCCTCGATTTGGGAATGGCCATTGGCCTTATGGCTTTTTCGCCCACCGATTTGGAGTTTTTACAGAGGAGGCCCCTCATTTGGAATTTTTACATGAATTTGGCCGCGGGTTTCGAATTTTTTTCCCCAATTTGATGGTGATTCATAATATTAATAGATCTAAGTGGTTCCCCTTGAAATCTTCAGCCATGCCTAGCTTGAAATCATCAAAGGCCAAGTTCCAACTCGAAATTTTATCGTCAAAATTTGCAAATTACAGGAGGAGAAAGCGTCGAGTTCTTGCCATCTTCCCGATCGCTTTGTGTCAACATTTTTGGTTGCCAGCCTGTAGCACCTTGATATCGGGTAAGTGGCTTTTGAGCCCTCTCTGCAACTTAGGGATAATCTTAATATCTTATCATTTATGGGCTCATGGTTCTCTGCTCCGCTAGTAGCAGAGTTGTTTTGGGCATTCATTTAGTGCATATGCTAGTAGGGTTATCCTGATCAATGATAGAGCCCACCCAGGGTCTAGGATAATAGGGGCTTCAGGTCATGATGAGTGATTGTTTGGGTTAGTGATTGGAGTAGATCAATAGTTCCGTGGTTAAGTTTTTGAGCTTACCTAATACCCACAGTTTGTATAAATTACCTGGGCGTTTTTAAATCATTCTCACAAGTTGGTATTGAAACACGGTGTTTCAACACCGTGTTTCCCAATGCTCATTGCAATTTTCTTGTCGGTTTCCACGCACAAGTGTAATCTTGATCAGTGATAGATCCCATCTAGCCTCCAATATAGCAAAGACTTCAGGTCATGAAAAATGATTGCTTTGGTTAGTGATTGGAGTAGATCAATAGTTTTGTGTTTAAGTTTTTGATCTTACCCATAGTTTAAATTTTGGATAAATTACCTAGGCGTTTTTAAATCATTCTCACAAGATGGTGTTGAAACAAAGTGTTTTAGCACCGTGTTTCCCAATGCTCATTGCTTGTGTGTTTCCATGTACAAGTGTCATCTTGATCAGTGATAGAGCCCACCCATCCTCCAGGATAATAGAGGCTTTAGGTCATGACGAGCGATTGTTTGGGTTAGTGATTGGAGTATATCAGTAGTTCTGTAGACTGTGTTTAAGACTTTAAGTTTTCGAGCTTACCCACAGTTTGGATAAATTACCTTGGCATTTTTAAATCATTCTCACAAGATGGTGCTGAAACATGGTGTTTCAACATGATGTTTCAACACAGTGTTTCCCAATGCTCATTGCTTGTGTGTTTCCATGCACACATGTCATCTTGATCAGTGACAGTGATAGATCCCACCTAGGCTCCAGCCTCCAGGATATCAGAGGCTTCAGGTCATGACGAGTGATTGTTTGGGTTATTGATTGGAGTAGATCAGTAGTTTTGTAGACTGTGTTTAAGTTTTTGAGCTTACCCACTATTTGGATAAATTATTTGGGCATTTTTAAATCATTCTCACAAGCTAATGCTAAAACACAGTGTTTCAACACCATGTTTCCCAAATCCCAATGCTTGTGTGTTTCCATGCACAAGTGATAGAGCACCCACCGATCATACTAGCTTTTCAAGCAAGAATATAATCCAAAGAAAAAGTAATGCAATTCTGCCCACAAAGCTACAATTTTACATTCCTAAATCCATTTTAATAGAGAAAATTCCATTCAAATGCATGCCTATAGTTGTGTGGATATTGCAGTATCAACATCATGTCACACATCGAGATAAACATAGTTATAGATATTTTTAGATAGATGCGACATGCCTAGAGTGAGTTTGTGTCGAACAATGAGCAAGAATGAAAAATCTAATGCATACATTTCTACAAACACTTCATATGCATCCTCATACAATATAGTAAGTTGTTAGTATTATAATTTCATACAAACATTTCCTCAACCCGTTTCTATAGCCTATATCATATTGTACTGCTTACTATGCTAATAACATAAAAATAATGAAAAATAATTATCCGTATGGCCATTTTTTACCATGAAAATCAATTAACCAAAATTTTCCACAGTCCACTCTAGGTTTTTCCTAACTCACCAGTGACCATTTATTACTATTTCAACCCAATTATAACCAAACACATAAGAACCCAGGTCCCAAACCAACCTTACTAAATCTACTTTCAAATGCCAATTCAAGTTGTAAACTTCAAATAATCACATACTCATGAAATCAAATGGAGATAGAAAGTGTTACTCCTACAGTGCAGATAATCTCCATGAATTTTGTAGCTAGGATCTACATGCAATGAACTTATCCCCAATTTTCCAGTTATTATATAGGTTTTAACTTTTCCACCATAAATCCCATGCTTGAATGGCCGAAAGTGAGGCTTATTGAAAATTAAAAATTTAGTAAGCAAAAAAATGGGTTTTTTCCCTTTACTATCTTCTCTTTCAACCTGCATACACCTTGACTAGATTCCCAGTTACAATGAATGGAAGTATGCTCCCTCTCATACTCTCTTTCCTTGTGCTATTTATAGGTTTTCCACCATAAATTCCATGCTTGAATGGTTGAAAGTGAGGCTTATTGATAATTCAAAATTTAGCAAGCAAAATAATGGGCATATGTTTTTTCACCTTAGTTCACTATTGTTCTAGATTTAGTAATTGCCAATTCAGTTAAGTTTTCTATTAGTCTAGATTTCAGTTCAGTTCAGTTACAAAAATGCATGATCTATTCTTAGAGAATGGCTCCAATCCCTAGGTAGTTAGTGTGCATGCATGAGTATTTGAGTGAGGGTGCAGAGTTTAAGGAGGAGACTAGGACTGCTCAGTGTAGTTGTACATGTATACATGCCACAACCATTCTCCAATTGGGATGCATTAACTCAGGCACTATTATCCATTTGATTAAGCAACAAGATTAAGTTTTGAGGATGATTCTTGCATGTGTTTAGTTTACTGTTTTTAGATTTGCAAGTTTGTTGTTCATATTATCAGTAATATGCGTTTGTAGGTGAATGTACTATATAGATATTATTTGTAGGTGAATTTACAAAATTACAAATCATCAAATCACTGTTTGACATGGCATATCAGGAAAATCCTAACATATGATCACAATTGATATATGATGATATATCAATTGTATGGCCTAAGTTTCTAATTTTTAACAAATTATCAACCTAAAACCAACCTATCATAGGAAAAATAGTTTTTAAAAATGGATTTTTATTGATGTGGCATTATTTTGAGCCAATAATAATATGCAAGATGAAAATGACTTATTGTATGTTGAAGTGATTTCTTTTTAGATAAGTACTGTTGGTTTTGTTGAGAAGAATTGAGTTCTTACAATTGATATATCTATTGCATTTGTGTTGACTTGCCAAATGGATGACTAATTTTA